>CM044958.1:19234384-19275331 GCA_024516035.1 Bactericera cockerelli | reverse complement strand
TTCCAGAACTCCTATCCAAAAATGTTTCGCCAATGAATGCAGTGATATCTTGTTTGCGGCCAAGTTATCTTGGTAGTAAACTATTTCTTTTATTAACACCCGTTTTCTGAGTTCCTCATTTTGTATGTTTTTAACTGCAAACTATCCTCTCACTTGGCCAGTTTCGCTCCTTGTGATGGTTATATTATTATTCTGTACCTATAAATATAGTGGTAATATTCCATACAACCGATGGCATAAAACTGGCCAAGTGAGAGGATAGTTTGCAGTTAAAAACATACAAAATGAGGAACTCAGAAAACGGGTGTTAATAAAAGAAATAGTTTACTACCAAGATAACTTGGCCGCAAACAAGATATCACTGCATTCATTGGCGAAACATTTTTGGATAGGAGTTCTGGAACTTGGCCCTTTTTTTAACGGTAGTTTTTTGTGGGATATCATTACTTTTTGTAAATGCTTCGTTTCACAGCAAGTTTCATTACTTTTTATGAAAAAATTCATGATTCTTCACTTTAATATGCTCCCTAAAACGACACCCTTTAACAGCGGAAATAGTGCGAAAGTGCCGGAACTGAATGAACCCTAGCACCATACAAAATTTCAGCTTTGTAGGTAGTAGGGAAGTGCCTCATAATTTATATGCATAATTGAGTATACTTCCTCCCTAAAACGACAACGTTTAACAGCATGAGAAGTGCAAAAGTTCCGGTTTTCAGATTTTTCCCTGTACTTTTACAATAAACCCTACCATCATGCAAAATTTCAGCTTTCTAGGTAGTAGGGAAGTGCCTCATAATTTAGATCCATAATCGATTATATATTTCCTCCCTAAAACGACACCGTTATACACCATGATAAGTGAAAAAGTTGCGGTTTTCAGATTTTTCCCAGTACTTTTACAATAAACCCTACCAGTATGCAAAATTTCAGCCTTATAGGTAGTAAGGAAGTGCCTCATAATTTATATACATAATATAGTATAGTTCCTCCCTAAAACGACACCGTTTAACTGTTTTCAGAACTTTTTCAGATTTTTCCCTGTACATTTACAATAAACCCTACCATCATGCAAAATTTCAGCTTTCTAGGTAGTCGGGAAGTGCTTCATAATTTAGATTCATAATCGATAATATATATTCCTCCCTAAAACGACACCGTTTAACAGCATAATAAATGCGAAAGTTTCGGTTTTCAGATTTTTCCCTGTACTTTTACAATAAACCCTACCATCATGCAAAATTTCAGCTTTCTAGGTAGTCGGGAAGTGCCTCATAATTTTGATGATCTGTCAGTCAGTCAGTATCAAAATCGCAAATTTCAAAATTACATTCCTCTGAAAGTTTTTTGCATAGAGTCTTGAAATTTTCAATGTCTTTTTAATGATATTAGGACAATCTCTGTTCCAAATTTCATATCTCTATAATCAATTGAACCGAAGATATGAGTGTGTGAAAAACCGGGTGAATCGGTTCGTGTAAAGATACACTGCCGTGCTTGCTGGAACTTGGCCTGGCGCACTGCCGTGCGCTCAGATTTTTTTTAAGTAAAAAAATAGAAAATGATTTTAATTTTTTTTTTTCTTAGTCTGACATTTTCTACCAGTTGTCTTCAGGCAGCCTGGTCAAGAGCCTCATCGCCCGTTATTCTTTTTTCAAGAAGATCTTAATTTATTCTACATTATTCTTTGGTTTTCCTCTTTGTCCCTCGACTGCAATTCTCTCAATTTCCTACTAATGAAGTTTTCATCCCTTCTCTTAACACACCCATACTTTTGTAGTCTCTTTTCTTGAATTTTTTTCAAGTTTCCAACAACTTTCACTGTCGCTATTCTCTAGCAATTTAATTTATTCTTCTATTCTGGCGTGTAACTCACATATCCGTCCAAGCATTTGCATTTATATGTCTCCAATTTCTTCTCCTTTGATTTTGTTTAAGTTCAATTTGAGTTTCAAGCCATCCTGTATACGAGTACCCCTCTCCGACAGTATTTTATCATATTTTCCCAATTTTTACTTTTTAATAAAAGTAACATCTGGACGAGTAATTAATGGGTTTCTTTCACGTGTCCTAGTGTATCTATACGCGCGTAATATACATAGGTACTATATCTATAATTTCACGTTTGTTTTTACTACTGGTTTTCACTATCATAAGAAATTCACATTGATGCTGACGGTATAATTTTGCTTCTTCAACTAAATAGTCATACTGTGTGGTGTGTTCAACCGTTCATTATGAGGATGACGTCACAAAATTCAATCAAATAAAAGCACTTCCTATCAACTGTCTATAATCTATTCCATAGAGTAATAAAGATATACATCACCATTAACGTTTTCATTTAAAAGGATTTTTATCCTGTTTCAAAATCTTTTCATCTCGTGATACTTAACACTAAGGTTTAGAACGAACACACCAATGTCATCCCGTAGGAGATTTTACCCTATAGGACTTTACATTTTTATCTTTATGTAACTTCGTCGCGTTGAGTAAATAAAAAGGTCTGTGGAAATTGTCCATTGGTTAGTCTAATTCATCGCCCTGGATTTTCTTCACTAAAATCTTAGATTTATTTGTAATCCTTATAGTTTGCGATAGTAATAATAATAATATGCACGGAATTTAGAAATGAGGACAACGTATAATATATCTGGAAAATTCTTATTCAAACATCGTGATAATATATGTACATGCATGTATAATAAATGGCACACCCACAAATACCTTTAAAATACTAAAACCTATCTATGTACGAGTATATTAACCAAATCAGTGCTGCAATCAATAGCTGGGGTGGTTCAAAGAAAATTGATTCCTCAGTAAAAATTGAGTTTGAAAAAATTAATCAAACATTGTTCCACTGGTTAGGACTCATCCCGTAATTGAAAACGAACCTCGAAATCAATTATCAAACTGTTCATTAATTTGAAATAATGAAATGTCCATCCCGCATTGTAAAGGAGGGATGGATACTCAACTTTATCTGAAGCTCAGATCCTTCCTGCTAGAGGTGAAACAAAGATTTTGATTAATGACTATCTCATGAGACATTGCTGGTACTCATTAAATGGGTTTGAATGGGATTTTTACCATCCAACGTTATCCGGAGACCGCTGCTGCGTACAATGAAAATATCTTCGAGTTCAACATGTATCCTAAAACATGTAAGTATCCTTAAAAACTATACTCTCTCCACCAACACCAAGATACCAAAACCATGTTGGTAACATAATACTTTTAATTACATTTCAAAAACATTTGAATATTTTGATATTTCTGCACTTTCTTCTGCCCAAAGTAGAGAGAGACAAGGACTTTTTGATTTTTAATTAATATTTTGTATGTATAAATTACATGATAAGGTCTTATCATGAATCACTGAAAATAACATAGGGTCCTTATGAAAGTCCCATGATTTGAAAGACAAATATTTATTATAAACATTTTTCGCCCTTTAATTAATCTACATGTTATGTAGGTTGATAGTTATTAATTTTAGATAACTTGAAAACAGAAATTAATAATTACATAAGACCCCGCATTTTACTATTAAAAGAATTAGATGCATAAACATGGTTTAATTACAAGAAAGTTGCACAAACCTAAGTAAATTACATTGAGTTCTTAACTGAGCAACCCTAGATATTAGTATTAGAGAGTACTTTCTCATACCGCCTCCTTACCGCCCACTATGACACCAATGTTCGAGTAATGAAAACCGATACCGTAATTACAGCGGTTACATCTCACTTAAGATCCAATCTATCGTAGGTACACTCACACCCTTGAGCGGTTAAAACTGTTAATCGATTTCTACATCGGAGTTGCATAAGGGGGAGAACTGAGAAGGTGTAGTGCCCACTTTGAAATCCACCCATTTCATTGATTGTGTGTAAGTCCAAAAGTATTTTTGGTTTAACTTGTGTTAAGTATCAGATTGAATGAACTGATCAATTCATCTTTTGATTCTTAAGTAGTGCGCCATTAGTTGTATTTACAACAGTTTTTTTTATTCCTTCGACCAAATTGAAAATTCAACTGTTAACGTTGTACTTTGAAACGCTACAAAAATATTGATATTCAATGTTACTTTTACAGAGATCCCACAGTCCAGACTGTCGGAATCATCTTTTGATGTGTTTTTATGACACTGCGTATTAGTAACACCTCAGAATTTTTCAGATGCAAGGTCCAATCGTTTAGCATCCGAACACTGTCCAATTATAAGGTCCAGGACAACCTTCTTATTTATGGTTTTTTGATGGTTTAAATTTCAAGTTTTATGGTTGTTTCATTTCAGGATATTTTGACATTATGTTTTATTCCATTTTTGTCAATCAGTTTTATGTTTTTAGTGATGTCCTCTATTCATATAGTATTCGTTTTCATTTTTTTCATTTGATGCTGTTTTGTCATTTCTTCATCATTAGGTATTTGAAAATTTCCAAGTTGAAAATAGGCACCGAATGCTTCATTAGACTGTCAGTTTTAAATGTACAAATTTAAAAGTACAAAATATTGAAATCCATACAGCATTGCTAGTTGTGGCCCAATGATGAAAGTGAGACAGAACTGTATTGAGTTTTATTAATAAAACATATGCCACATGGCGTGCCTGGTGTCTGATGGAACATGATGTTTGCATTGTGTAGTGCTCTCTAGCCATCTCGCTGTGGCTTTTCATTATGTACTGGGTCAGACCAACAACAATATAGGTATCCTCAGGTCATAAAATTATATTTCAGCTTTTTGTAGTACTTAGAGTACATTAAAAAAATATTACATTAATCAATCTCCAAAAATCTTGTTAATTCCCAAGATCTTATCAATTTTAACTTGCTAAAAGGCAGTATTAACTGGACATACAAATGAACTTTTATTGTATTCTACAATCAGATGCACCATGTACTAATATTGAGTACATTACTGACGTATCAGCCCTATAAGTTTATTTTGACAACAGTTATTCTGAAATAGCTGAATGTCTAAATAGAGTGTTTTAGCACTTTAGTTCAAAATTATTATAGGGAGTTGATCTAACTAATGTGTAGTAGAAAAGAAACTGCGAAAGTTGTTCCATGTTGACCCTTCTGGATATTTTGAAGAGTTGCGTGTCATTACTAGTTGGATGACGCATCTTGAGTGCATTCCCTTGCATCTCTTTTGCTGAATGCACATTACACCGTGACGTTGCAATTTCACGGGTTGCATTTACTTTTGAGTTATAGTACTTTAATATTTCCAATAACCCTCTCTTCGTAATTTGCGGTGATCTTAATTTTGAAATTTGTGCAGAATTGTTTTGGGTTCTTAAGTTCTACTTTGCATAACTATACATATAGTTTACATTGAAAAAACAATTTAAACCTACAAATAAAAATGTAATTATGGATATTGCATATTTTGGAAAATTATCCAGAAACTGCATATTTTTACAGATGGGTGGATTAGTTAAGTTGGCTGTACTACCATCTTATAAAAAAAAAACTCCTTTTTCACTTTCGGCACTACAGCCTTACATATTGCTTACATGCTCACGCCATTTGTTACCCATGTGGTTGTGAAAATTAGTAGTTTATGATACGAATGTTACACTTTTTCTTGGGTTTAACATAGCTTTCACATCACGAGGGGGGTTGTACCCACCATTTTCTGATGTGCAAACAACCCAGCATCACTCGAATTAACATTACCCAGCCTTAGGAGGTCGGGAATAGTCAGCAGAACGTGCCAAATGTAATCTTCAGATCTTAGGGATAAATTCTAAAGGGTCGTTGTCCGGGAAACAATATTGTAAACAATTTCGTCCTGATTGACTCGGTACTATGCCACGTGGATTGGCATGCTATCAATACGCTCTATATCTTTTCTATCTGATCCCAATGTTGTACAAGATTAATGCCTTGTACATACTTTTATCTCATCAAGTAGTGGTTCTCAAGTCTAAATATTTGATACAGCTGTAGAAAGAAAAGATTTCGGCAAATTTGTGTAACGCTTGATGGTAAATAATTGTATACACGGCTGTCAAAATAAACTGAAATAATTTGGAGGCTGTGTAAAAAGTAAACGGCGGCGCATCAGCGGGTGATGATGAAAAGAATCCAGCCTCCAAATTATGCCATCCATACATTCAAGCCCTGGTAACTTTGAACATGGGTATAATATCCGAGATATTTATTATCTCATATAGATAGAATAGGTATTTCTAGAAATTAAGGGCGGAACTAATAGACGTTTTTGTAATACCTCTGTGGCGCTAAGTCACCGATTGCGTACTGTGTTTAAGATAGGGAAAACCGACACTTACCAACGACTTAAGTTATTGATGTTGTCTATTAATTCCGCCCTACGTAAATATACAAATTCCCCAAAACGTATACTATAGAAGTGGGGGACACTTCCCCCATTTCACATTGTGATATTCTGATAACATTTACGTAATGGGAAACTCCTAACATTTCTGAATATTTCAACATCCAGACAAAAAAATATGCTTAGTTTTCACTTGACCTTTGGAATTTCTTTTGTTTGGAAATCCTTTCAAAAGTGCAGCTCTATATCCTCTAGTTCATAATTTTCATTTCTCTCATACTTTTAGGAATGAAGGATTCTTTCATTGTTTTTCTGATGCTTTTTTGTGAGAGATCTCTTGGAAATTTGGTAGATAATCATTTTGTGGAACATATTCAAATGAATATTTGTTCAGTATTGGGCTTTATGGAGGTAGTTCACACAGATATTTTGACCCGCTGCTTCTGAGGACAAGATAATACAATCTCTTTTGTCAAACATCAATCGAGTGAAGCTGTTGTCCCCTTTTGATAATATAAACAGTTTTTGTGGCTTCTTATTTAATCATATTCTTGGGTCTCAACTTTGATACGAGTATCTATTCAAAGAACATCAAAGTCTCAGCAGGACATTTGCCACGGATTTAATGTAAAGGGAAATCAAAATAAAGAGACCAAATCGTGTAAACATCACATGACTTTCTATTACAATTATCAAAAACTTACAAAAAAAACTGACTTTTATCGCATGATTTCAGGAGTATTTTTCAAAAATGTCAGAATACCCCCTAAAATTGTGATATAATAACACAAATAAACACATTTATTTACTGATTTATATTTATATGTAGTTTACCTAACCCCACTAAAGACCCAAGGCATGGCCTTCTATATAATATTCATAACCCTACTACAACCCCTAGGCATGGCCCTACATGTATTTTTCCAAACCCTACTCTACACCAAAGGCATGGTGTAGAGTACCAAAGGCATTGCTCTATAACTATTTCCCTAACCCTACTCTACACCAAAGGCATTTCCCTATAACTATTTCCCTAACCCTATCTATACACCCAAGGGATTGTCCTGCTTCAATAAAATATTAAGCTGCACCTGGAGGAAGTAAGTGATAAGGACTTCTGATTCTACAGCTCTCACGTGACACACACCTCTACTCTTTGTCTCCTTGTCTTGAGGATCCCCCTGGATCTTGTGGAGGGTCCAGACCATTCACGTGTGGGTTCCAGGCTTATCTCAGAAATGTGGGGGAGTATTGATTGATACCCGCGTATTGTCTTCATTGAATTATTGGATTAACATTAACTCCTATTCAATCAACCTACTGCTTATGTGATATGTGTGTTATATCATACAGGGTTCCTATTCAATCAACCTACTGTTTATGTGTTGTTGTATATCATACAGGGTTCCTATTCTATCAACCTACTGTTTATGTGATATGTGTGTTATATCATACAGGGTGGACTTGAGAATCTTGAAACAAAGTCTAGTTTTCAGTCCACCTAATAAACAAGGGATTTTTAATAGGTAACATATAAACTCATAATATGAAAACCTCAAAATATAGGTACTGGTACAAGTAAAACGTCAAGATTTTAATTTTTTAATCCTATTTCTCACTTCCAAAGTTGTAGCCAAATATAACTGTAGAAAAAACTTACCCTTTTGCTATCTGGCCATGCAGTGTAAAAGTAGCCTTCATTATTCAGGACTGTGTTGAATAGAAAATATAAGTTGAGTAAATTGCTATTTTGTTCATATAGTATGGTTGTTCTTAACATTCCCGCGTTATTCAAATGCATATTACATTATTTTTTACTCCTGAGCATGCTTTTATCTAACGGACTTCATAGCAGTAGAGCATTATTCTTATAGGTATGCACTATGCAGGACTAACGCTTGTATACCTTCACTACAGCCGCATACCTAACCCATCCAAGTTACCTATATTCCACATGGTTTAAGATCAAGGTCAGTAAATAAGATTAAGGAACATATTTATGTAAAATAAATAGATAGATAGCTCTGTATCCTTACTACTAAACTACTATGAGATGAGGCTATTAATGAGATATTTATAGAAAAGATAGTAGATAATATGCTAGTAAATAGATACAGATAATATACAGGTGTCGAAGATACCGGTATTTTTTATTAAAAGTCCGGGAGGCTAGTCGTATCTCCGAAATCTTGACGGTCTGTTATGAATGTTCAATCATTAATTGTTTTTATTCCCATCAGATAAGGGTGTTAGGTTGAGTTTGAAAGAATAACGAATACCCAGTACCCTTTATTTTGAGTAACTATATGTACCTTTATTTCATTTACCTACATACCTACTGAGATTACTCAATAGAACTGCATTTCTTTAGTAACTTATCACCAAACAGTCCAGGCACCTCTTGTGTTTTGATATCTACCAATCGCCCAAAGGATTGGCTATTTCTTGGCTAATCCTGGGATTTCCGAAAGAATTGTCTATTTATTTAGATCCATCCTCAAGCATAATTAATTTTTTTACAGTCTCAAAACATTTAGAAATTGTTACATTCTTTAAACAAGATTGAAATTACTTCCATTTATACCTACATATGAATATAGTGTATAAGATTGGAGATTAACCTCTAGGTTAAATTTGCAGCATTTTTTTTTCTCTCTCTCTCGGCAAGCAGTCTACGGAATTTTTTCTAGATAATTACATTAAAAACGAGTAAGTTGGCTCAAAGTTAATACGCTGACAAGGACTATACCCGACAGATATAAGTTGAAATGTAATATATTGGTACATTATCTACAATTTACGTCCTCAATTTTATGAAGCTCAAGAAATTTTCACAAAAAACGAACTACTTTACTTCTTTGAGACTGGTACAATTACTTCTAGTCAAATTCTGGTATGAGTTCCCATAGTGCTGCCTGGTAGAGTAACTTTAAGGTGTGCGGTCTACTGCTTTACACATGACAGCAGTATATCAGATGCATCCTATCAGTATTAACTACCAGGTATTTATCTTTAATTAAATTCCTCTACCATTTCATTGATAGGGGAATAATTCTAGGGCCTGGATCTCCTCAGTCGAGATAGACTGCATTTGTATCTGTCTGGGGAGCTAGCATCTGGACATTAATTATATTAGAAGGACCTCTATTGCTGGGCGCTAGATAGACCTCTATATGATACTTAAGAGTGAGATTTATGGAAAAAGAACACTGTAATAAAGTTTGATGCTATATAATATTCTCTCTGGACTTAAACCTGAAGAATAAAATTAGTCCATAACATAGAATTTTAGAACGATGACGTTCTGGTATTAATGTACGATGTGTAGCTCAAAAAACAAATACCTACTTCTCGAAAGTCCATTTTGTTATACTTAAGAGTTTCATTTAATTCTTTTGACATGGAAATAGAGTTTTAATAAACTAATAAGTAGTTATTGCTTAAGATATGAATTAATTCCATGTAGGATTTTTCAGATACCTAAGGTTGCAAACATGTGTGTTAGTAATACAAAATTACCTATATTATAAGAATAACATGCACATATAAATAAAGACATACATAGAATAATAAATTTTCAAGTTATTATTAAATTTGTTCTATTGAGTTATTTCGCTGACGTTCTAATTTCGTTGCGATAAAAGTCTGAAATCCTAGCATTCTCTTCTAAATTACCCCCAAGTACTTTCCACTTGTGAGGTCCACCTCTACTTACATTTAAATATCTATAGGTAGGTATGTATAATTATTGTATATACCTCATTTGAGAATAAAAATTGCAAATTACATATGAGGCACATCGTTTCTTGGGTATCTTTGTATCTTAATTTGACTGGTATTTTTTTTTTTTTTTTTTTTTTAAGTGGGGTTTAACGTCGCTTTCAACTGCCATAGTCATATCACGACGGGGGTTTTACCCTCCATTCGCAGGAAACTCACAAACCTGCTACTCACATTGACCTCACCCAGCCTGAGTGGGGCCGGGAAAAGCCAGCGTCACGAGAATTAGAATTTGAATGGTCACCCATCCAAGTCTTAACCTCGCTGGATGTCGCTTAACTTCGGTGTTCTGAAGGGAACCGGTGTATTCAACATGCCATCGACGCTGGCTTGACTGGTATTTGCAGAGTTGCTTGTATGTAATTTACATAATAAATGATTATATTTAATGTAGGTTTGTATATAGCTATATATGTAGGTATAAGTGTGTACTTTAAATTGTATCATTATGTATATTAGACTCAGACGTGTCATTAAACCTAAAATAGTATATTACATGGTGAATTAGTGACTTGGAAAATTGTCGTGTATTATATGGTGGGTTCAGTGAATTAGACAAAATTTGAATTATTCGTAATTTATATGTATGAACTGCTGAGTTTTACAAAAGATAGAGGATCCAGCATATATTTTAAAAAAGTTCTCTTTTTACGTATATTTTATGTACAAATTAAACTTAGACCTTCATATGTTAAGTTATCATATTTGTATCAATAACTTTTGTGATATCACAACTACTCAAACTCACTTTACTAAATCCACGCTGAAACCGGGACTTGAACCACCGACCCCCAGATTACGCCGCCGCCTTATCGATCAAGCTACATACTGAGGCGGGTTGGATCTTCATATGAGTACCATTCTGCAATCTTCAGGAGCCATTTCATTATTGCTTTGTTCGCATTAATGTCTCCATCGGAAGATTGAAACCATTGTGTCCATTGTGTAATGACACAAATGGAATTGTTAGTGTTATCTGATGGTTTAATAAGAGCTTCCTGTGAAGGATACGCTAAACTGTTAAGGCGCCGCGAGTTCATTAGAAACATTGTCCATTGTTATGCTCGACTAGAATTGTGATATTTAATGCGATTAGTAATATACTTACTTGAAATTTTATACAGTAGTTCCTTTACATATTATGGTAAAGTACAGAAACAAGCCTACAAGGTCTACTCGTAATTTACATGCGTTTTCTGTACTGAAACGTTACTGTCCATAATATTAAGTCACTATTAATGCATATTAAGTCACTTTTAATGGAAGTGAATACTCGTATAAGTATACCGCAAGTAGGTAAATAGATAATACGTATCATACGAATTTTCAATGGAGGCTGAGTGGATCATGAATATCATGATAGAAATAATACTTGGAAATAATTTTCAAAGTTAAATGGACCATCATGTATGATTTCTTCGTTAAGTTTGTATTAACCTTTAATCCAAGTACCTACTTTAAGACCTTCTTTAGTTTTAGGTTTATTTTCAAAACCATGAGTTTGTAAGATCGATTATTTTCTTTCTCATGTCCTGAAAAAATATCAGGAAATACGGTAGAATTTTCTCCCTGAATACCATCCTAATGAACCTTAACGACCTGACATGTGAAGGATCGGTCCTACCTCAATGAAATTTGAATTGCTCAAGAAAAATACCACGAACTGAGGGGACACGCAATCTCATTCAAAGAACAAAGTGAAAATTGTTCAAGTCAATAAAACTAGAACAATAAAATAATATTTGAAGTGTTTTCTGGGGTTAAATCATCAAGAAGCTAATCCTTATAAATCCTAATTTTAAGGTGTTTAAAGAAATCCAGTGCTATTGTAAAAAAATTTCCAGCTGCTTCAAAAAGTCATCTAGGTTTGTTTTCATTTCAACTGAAGCCCAGAATAGATGAGAAAATTGAAAGGAAAAGTGATAAATTAGAAAGCGCCGTTGACATCTCAATGGAAAGCAAATAATAACACAACCACACGTTAGGTTTTATACGGGGTGCAGTGAAATGTCTAGCTAGGTAGGTAAATTAGTATAATAGTGCTATCCTTTCGAGAAAAAAATACAGTTAGAACGAACTTTCTGAATTCATTACAATTAATGGCAAAGGTAAGATCAAACAAGTGAGTGATAGCCCTTGAAATATTGGTTTCCCAATCCCATCAATAACATCCTATCTTTTGCAGCCATGATGTAATGAACATTATATAACACTTACGAGTATTCTTTACCCTCTTCTATGTATTTCTAGTCTGTATGTACTGTTTTTCCCTATTCGTAGTACCTACAATATGGCTTCCTGTAATGGCCAAGAGCTGAGAAGTGGCAGCTACCAGAATAATATAGTTTTCAGGTGCTATACCAAAAACCACTAGAAAGCAATCTCCATGATATTATGTAGGTACTAACTTTAAAAAAAATATATGAAATATGAAGACATAGGTCCGTTCGAGTAACCCTGAACTTCAAGTATCCCTGAAAGAGTGTTATTTTTCTGGGGTGATGTGGGGATATCTGTAGTCAATAACCTCTGTATGTTCGTCCTTTTTTGAAATGTACTTGAGAAAAATAATTTTTTATTATGTTTTATTAATCAAATGTTTGTTATCAATACTTATTGCTTACTCTATTGATTTTGATACACATAAAATAATGATAAAGTGATATATTCGTCAGTATACAAGTACATAATAATATTTTTAATTTTTGAAACCGTGCACTCTCTTTGTAGGCCGCATCGGCACCACATAGTATCTCTTTAGATATCATGGACATTTCACATGCCATCAAAGGCAGACAACACTCATCAATGGTACTGATATTACGACTCTCGATTTAAGTTTTAATCTGAAGTCCAAAAGATTTTAAACATGTATCGACTCCTAATTAACTTTGCTTGAGTTTATTACAACACTTACACCCTTTCCTCGTGAAGAAAAGGGCACCTATTTATTGTAAAACTCTTTTCTTGGTGTATTGTAGATAAACATACGTTTATCGACCGAGACTTGTCGCTAAACCTGTGTTGGATGCAGGTTCAAGCAGATATTGCCACTCTTCTAATCTATGTGATATGGAATGCAGAAACATGGCACAGGCGCTTATCAGTGCACTGAGCTACCTGCTTACCATTGTGCGCACTGGGATGCAGATAATAACACCATATACATAATAATTATACCCATAGGAAGTAGGAATACTTGTACTGTACAGATTGTATATGTAAAATGAGATATAATTATACATACTGACTAGGTGCAAACATACATAAAGTACCTGGGAGTCTGGGAGCTGATATCAGAATCAGAAATAATGGAGGTGAAATATCATGTGGCCTTCAACCACAAGAGTGGGACAAATGGACTTCACGGCAATGCTGACACATTTCCATATCTTTATTACCAGTGCGAGATTATCACACACTGCATGCTTTTGTACATTTCGAGCCCTGTCGTCCGAAATCAGGCGTTATTAGAAATTGCGACTTTTATACTTATACACGGGATCCATTTAAATTTTTCAATGTCAGCCAACTGAGCTAACACTACCTCCCCATCTGTTCTAATGGGAAATAGAATAGATAAACGCTGTGTTCTTAATAAATCGATAATTTTTAAAATAATATAAACAAGAAACCATTGCAAAACAAAATTCAAAATTGAACACCTCAGGTGGCATGAAATTGCAACGCAGAATTTTCAACACAATAATTCATATGAAAGTTGCAGAACACGCTTTGTTCTGTCCTATATTGGTCTCATTAGGACCAATAAGTACAAATAAAGCCATTAGCAATGCTATCCTTGTATAGCAATAACATAGTCAATAGAATCACTTCAAGTAGACATCTACCCATACTAATCATGTATGTTAACGAGTTGAAGAAAACAATGAGCAAAGAATATTTTAAATGAACGCAATAGGAATGAAGTCAAGGGTCTTGCAGGGGCAGTATTTTTGTGTGACTAAAAGCCCATGATGAGCATCTACATCATGAGCCACAAGCACAACCAATATAGATTAGTTTTATTTTTTCAAAGAAAACGTTTGCTCAGCCTGGTAATTAGTAAAGGCATCCGGATGGAAGAGAAGTCCAAATGGTAATACCCATACAAACTGATACACACGTAAGAAAACGAGGACTTTTACCACATGTTTTAGGTAACATCTAATATAACTAAAGTGATTCATACCTTAGAAGACTTTTATTTGAAACAAGTTGTCATTGCAATGGTTTTACATAAATTCTAGTATTATCCACCGCAATTTAGCAAAGATCATGGTATTCTTGGTTTTGTAAGCTAAGCAGCAATCATCATGGGTATAAAAATAAACGATTTTTGGACCGAAAAATTGTTCTATGATTTCAGCATTAATCAAAACATAACAGTAACCTATGACAAAAACGGTCGGCCAGCACCCTACTGACAGCCCTGTGAGGATGAACCACAGTGAATGAGAAATATGGCGACCACAGTTGATGACGAAATCGGACCAAAGCACTTGATTTTTAATTCGTATTAATTGAAACAAATTGCTCGCTCTGGCTCTTGAAGTCAATCAGCGAGGTACTTGGGATTCATCAGGACTAATGGGAGTATGATTGTCACGACTCCTGACCTCAGCTCTGGTGGTGACCCTTGAGTCGAGTCTTAAGCTCTTCAGATTGAATCGAGTTGTGTCTTTAGTCTTGAGATCAATTTGAGTCAAGTCTCAAGATCTTTAGATGAAATCGAGTATCGGTCACTATAATGCAGATCAATTTGAGTCGAGTCTTAAGCTCTTCAGATTAAATCGAGTTGGGTCTGCATTTTTGAGATCAATTTAAGTTGGTTCTTTATACTTGAGATCAATTAGAGTTGGTTCTTCAAAATTGATATTAATTTAGATTGATTGTCAATTTTTAAGATAAATAAAAATTCTAAGATAAATAAGAAATTGAAAATTTTACGAAAAAAGATTTTTCAATTAACAGATGATTTGTAGGTATACAGGGTGGACCAAAAAAACGTTTACACCCGTTAATGGTAGATTACTGACGACATTTCCAGGCCGTATCTGCAATCCGTTTTTTCGGATTCGCCTTTATAACTGCACAAAGTGATTTTTTTGCAACTTTCTGAAAAAGTCCGACTTTGGCTTATTCTTCAGGTCAGAACTTTTTTCCTATTTAAGATGAGTTGATTCTGAACATTTCTGCAGAAAGCCAACAAAATTTCAATTTTTCTAACTAGACTACTTTGTTTTTTACGATTTGGTTTGGCATCTTTTTTGACACCTGAATAGAAAAAAAAATTCTCATGTAAGTTTTTTACACTTTGAAACTCTCAAGATTTTCCCGAGCAAATTTTGGCACAGACATGGGCAAGTTTGATAAAAGTTGGCGGCCACCCCAAGGATGCTAAAAAATAATTTTACGATTTTTTATCACGTGATCTTCTGGGAAAACGAACCAGGTAAGTCTCAAAAAATGATGTTTAAAATCTTAAAAGTGTTGACCGTGTAGGGTCGTCTTGTACTCAAAGAGTAATTAGCTATTTATGTCTGATAATTATTTTCCTTGGAATTAATTAAAGGCCAGTCAAATGAATGATTGTTTGTTTCTCGATGATAGTTTTCAAGCATATTTTTCTGCATTCTATGAAATATTATTTTTAAACTTCTTGAGTTTTTTTAGTACAAGTTACATAATAATTATTATTCGGATGCTGAAAAGGCAGATTTGCATTTGGCAGAATATGGAGCTGCCAACAGGAACATTTGGGATCACGTGAAAAACATAGTTTACGAAATACCAGTGGAGACGCAAGAGTAGCAGAATCTGGTAGTAAGAATCCTGTTGGCATTTGATGACCTGACAGAAAAACCTGAAATCTTCCGCAACATTAGACGGAACATGATTTGCTGTCTCTGGCGTTCGGACCCGGGTGGGATCTTCCGCATGGCAAGTGACTAGCTTACCACTGAGCTAATCGTGCGCTTCTAATCGTTTCTCATTGAACATACTCAGACAAAATGTTTATTTTTAATACCTTTTTGATTATACCCAAATAGTATAAAACATAATAAATTTTTATTCATTTTACAAAATATTATCTTGTTTTTTTTTCAGGATTTCTATTAGAAGTTGGCAGTCGGTAAATATTTGTTATTTAATTAGTATTGTTTATGATAGAAGAACATACCTACATATTTACCTGGCATTATTTTATGAACTCTACTTTCGTTAGGAAAATTCACCAGTTTATTTTCTCTCTTAGGGAAGCATAAGAAAAACCATACATTATCAAGGCAGTCTCTCAGGGTCTTACATGAATAATAATTATGTGAATTGTGATACCAATAGTATCTGATATAACTCAATTTACATATGGTATTACCTCCAAAAAAACCATAAGTTGTTGGTGTTACAACAAGTCAGATACAAGTATGAATAAAATATTCCATCAGATTTTTTTTGATAATTAAAAAAATATTGATCGCCGAGAATTGAACATCGGTCATGCGACTAATACTCTTAGCACTAGCACATCTAGCTAACACCACTGACAATCTGAAAAGCACGAAAACTATCATTTGAATTTTCCGAAACTGGCTGATGAAGACATGTAAGACCGCGGTATTCAAAAACAGCAATGTAAACAAATTTTGTAAACAATACAAGACGCCCTTACACAGTCTACAGCTAGAAAACTCTTAGGAATTTTGAAGAGTTTTTGGCAAACATCTAATAATTTTTCCCAGAAGTTCACGTGATAAAAAATCGTAAAATTATTTTTTAGCATCCTCGGGGCGGCCGCCAACTTTTATCAAACTTGCCCGTGTCTGTGCCAAAATTTGTTCGGACAAATGTCGAGTGTTTTATTTAGTAAAAAAGTTTTTTCGTGTGTTTTTTTTTCTGTTCAGGTGTGAAAAAATATGACAAACCAAACCGTAAAAAACAAAATAGTGTAGCTTAAAACATCGAAATTTTGTTGGCTTTCTGCAGAACTGTTCAGAATCAACTCATCTTAAACAGAAACAAAGCACTGACCCGAAGAATAAGCCAAAGTCGGACTTTTTTGGAAAGTTACAAAAAATCACTTTGTGCAGTTACGAAGGCGAATCCGAAAAAACGGATTCCAGATCCGGCCTGGAAATGTCGTCAGTAATCTACCATTAACGGGTGTAAACGTTTTTTTGGTCCACCCTGTATAGGTACATAATAATATATATTTAGGTAGGTAATAATACTATTGAACTTTTTAAGTTCATTTTGTATGGTCTAATTTTATTTATCCTTTCTAAAGCACTATTTATCCCTATAGTCCCCACAAAATTATGTGTTCTCAGAAAGGGATTTCTAATGTGCTCTATCTTGGCATATTTATGATAAAAATACACTTTGGCTTTCTGTATACACCTGACAGTGGACAGCTTAATCAATGTTTATTGCCCCATTTGTCACGATGAATGTTCACTATTAGATTACCTATGTTGCAATTTGTTATTTTCTCAGCCCACGACGCTCTCAGAATTGCCAATGTCAACCTTTCTGAATGGAAAACAAATTTGGAAATCATTCTTATTTCCCCATAGTATACCTATACTCCGAGTCTCATAAACGTGGATCTTGCTTCTAAAAAAATGGGCCGTCATAGGTACATAAACATACATAGGTACGAATGATGTGAATATAACCCACACAAAATAGTGCTAATTAGCCCATTCGAAATGACAAATGTCTCTCCAATCCAAAAATGCATTGCATTGTAGTTGAGGATCACATTTTGTTTTGTTTTTTTTTTTTTTTTTTTTTTTTTTTTAATGCTGATTGATTAAAAAACTTTTCAAGCTATTTAAAATTTGAATTTTTATTTTGGCATTTTTTTTTCACTGGGATCACGGGATTCGTCAGAATATGTGTATAAATGTCTCTTCATCAATGATGGGTTAAAGTAGATAATTTTGGCGTCCGTATATTGGACATAGTGTTCGAACACTGAGAGAGATTTGTGGTTTTCGTCATCTCATTTGACACTCACCTCCCCTCCTCTGGAGACACACTCTTCTTCCACTAATTGAATTCTTGTCGGATTTTGGATTGTTTAACACTGATCTGGTTGTGTCACAAGAGTGGCGGCGATTGATTCTCCCACACAAGGCTGGATATGGTCAAGTCTGAAGTGCCTCAGTGATGGCATTGGCGCCGTTGTGTTCTTCAAAGTTGATTTTCTCTTTTTATTTTTTTTGCTTTGGGCTACTCGAATTACCTCCCTATCAAATTGGAAACGCCAACATCAATGTTGGACATAATAATAATATCTACATACTTACACAGTTATCAAATCATTAGTGCAGTGTGGGCGTTTAAAATATTTTGGGCCATATCTAATGCATCATTACATTCTTTTGGCAGAATTATGTTGTGTCGGAATTGTGTTTGTGTTGTATGGATACACAAAATTATGAAAATAATTAAATAAAATTGAGATTTTATTCCGACAACATAATATATTTTTAATATTTTTAAATTTCAAAATAAATGATTGACTTGACAATTTGTTGTGTTGCCAAAATCCTTTTCTCAGATGGAGTGTTTAAGGTCGACTGTTCTTTCGGATATGTCCAAATTATTTTTCTTGGAAACCTCGTCACCCGGTAAATCTAACTCGTGGCAGATGGTCCTAGCAGTATCCTTGTCTCTATTGACTATTGACTGGTCCCGAAGTGACGATGTACTCATGCTTGTGTCACTTGTGTCACTATCGGCATTAGGTGTCTTTATACGATTCACAGCTTTCGCATGCCATTGTCTGAAGTGTTCCTCCATGACATTGGCATTGGACAGCATGCTAGCCTTTTCCTTATTCATTATTCCGATCGCGTTGATTACATTATTCAGCATGTTAGCCACCTCCTTCTGTGTCATTCTGACCACCATCGTCCTTGGCATCTTGAAGAGTTGCCCCTCCTCATAGAAATACTCATAGTCCGAGTCATCCAATCGATGGCAGCCTCCTTCCCCATCCTCGATCTCAATGACATCTGTTTTCACTTCATTTCCAGAGGAAAACATCTGTCGTATCATTTGTCGGAATTTCCCGAACATTTTTTTCGGTTCAGTGGAACGTTTTTATGAATGTAGCCATTATCTGTTGAAATTGAGTGTCTATTTGGTAGAGCTTCGGTATCTGTCTTATGAGTGAGAGTGAGAAGGACCTTCTTTGATTGAGATGATTATGTTTAACTGTGTGAATTGATTTTATATTATTTTTGAATATGTGCAAGATATTTTGTATTGGTGTACGTAGGAATTTTAGGAGATTGAACTATGTGTTTTTATGTGTTTATTCACTGACCAAAATTTTATATGCATGGAAACTACTAGGTATTGTTAATTTAAAGAAAAGCAGCATTCCTAGACGTACAGGTTATTTTAAATCCAAAAATTACCATCTATTAACATATACATGTTATTAGATGGTATTTTTTGGTACTGATTTAAAAAACCACAGCAATAGATAGATACTGTTACCAATAGCGACAAATGAAAAACATGTAGTGTAAGTTTGCCACAGGCAGAACTTCATTATGAATGGTTACTCTCTATTCAAACTACCGACACTGGACAAATTGACAATAGAAAATTGACCTCACAAGAATACTTCCTGAGTGGTGCGACCGTACGACGTAGTATATCCTCTGAAGTGACACCCTATGTCTACACCTCACTGGCAGTGCAAATACTAGCAACTAGCAACTATTAGCGAGGTAGCCACAAACCCAAGTGTCGAATTTCCTGTGGCCAGAGAATCTTGGCCAGTGTCATGGCTACTGAGTGTGACGTCACGCTGTACTGAGATGAAGACACTCCCCGCAACAAATTTCCTATGCACTCCGCTCAGATGAGTGACATTGATGATAATGTTGAAACAGTAGAAGAGAAGCTACGAGTAGTGTTCCCTTTCACAACTGAACAATACAAATAGTTGTGCACCAAATAATGATCTGATATTTCTGAAAGCGGCTTTGTTTTTTAGTCTACTCAGTCTAGATGTGAAGTTGGTCAAGGGCTGAACTTTCAGGTGTTTGGATAAAAGATTTACTTAGCACTGTAGTTTTTGATGGGACTTCTTCGGACAAGACCCGTTTGATATTATGTACAATTGTACATGCAATATGATGTACTAACATCATAATACAACTATTTGAAAACATTATCGTATTACCTATCGTAGAACTTCCTAAAGTTCTAATTTAAGATTTTAGTAACAGTAAAACACATCTTTCATAGTAGCACAAACTGGAAGTGTGCCCTGCACACTAGCCGCATTCCCGCGCTGTATTAGGTACAAGTAGGATGTGAAAGGGTTACAAACATGATATCGAAATCGAATGAACAAAACTCGGTTGCTTCTGATGAAAAGCGACAGTACAATGAATTCAGAGTCTGACTAGCCAGCGTCGGCGTCGATGGCGCGTTGAATGCACCGGTTCTCGTAAGATCACCGAAGTTAAGAAACGTCCAGCAAGGTGATGATAGCACTCCGGCCCAATCCAGGGTGGGTGTGGTCAATGTGGGTAGCAGGTTTGTGAATTTCCTGCAAATGGAGGGTAACACCCGCGTCTCGAAATGACGATAGTAGTTGAATAGGAGCTAAAACCTAAGTTAAAAAAAATCTGACTTGAGCAATCTTTTGACGAGTATGAGCAATTTGTTGTTTTATTTTATTCGTGAATTAATTAGTGCAAGGAGTAGAGAGCAGTGAAGCACTATGAGTGCTGAGTAGTGACTAAGTACGGGTGCGTCATGGGTAGGACACAGACTCAAAGTATTTTGGTATGCGGATATGGGTGCACTGTTGGGTATAAGAGTGAATGAAGATTGAATAGGTGTAAAGCGGTACTTACCTAATGTATGTGCTAGGCTAGTATTGTGTTCTGGCTCTAGCGTGCTCAGAGGACTAATTGTGCTTACTCTAGTATAATGTAAGTAGATCTGTGATTTCAATGTAGACTACTGGGTGTGCTAGAGATATGCAAGATTATTACAAAATTGTTAAACCCCTAGGTGACAAAGTAAATGGTAGCTAATTAGAAAAGATTCTCTAGTGACTGAATAATGGTTTTTTACATACTATAATCTAGCTAAAGTGAATTTTTTCAATTATTATCTTTTATTTTTTTAATTTTCACAAATTTTACAAATTCACAAATACCCCAATTTGAACGTTCCAAAAATCTGTGAAAACGGTGGTTTATTGAGGCCAAGTTGGACTGTTAAAATTTTGTTGCTCGAGACAATGTGATAGATTGGCCGATGCAGAAAATTAAGAGAAAGTAGACTCTTTGAGAATCTGTAAGGTCTTTGTATTTGTATTTCTTTATAACTAGCACTTTTTACTTCTGTGTTATCAACATCAGTAGGTCTAGCACTTTACTTCTGTGTTATCAACATCAATAGGTCTAGCGCATTACTTCTGCATTATCAACATCAGTAGGTCTAGCACTTTACTTCTGTGTTATCAACATCAGTAGCTAGCACTTTACTTCTGCATTATCAACATCAGTAGGTCTAGCACTTTACTTCTGCATTATCAACATCAGTAGGTCTAGCACTTTACTTCTGTGTTATCAACATCACTAGCTAGCACTTTACTTCTGTGTTATCAACATCAGTAGGTCTAGCACTTTACTTCTGCATTATCAACATCAGTAGGTCTAGCACTTTACTTCTGTGTTATCAACATCAATAGGTCTAGCACTTTACTTCTGTGTTATCAACATCAATAGGTCTAGCACTTTACTTCTGTGTTATCAACATCAATAGGTCTAGCACTTTACTTCTGCATTATCAACATCAGTAGGTCTAGCATTTTACTTCTGTGTTATCAACATCAGTAGGTCTAGCACTTTACTTCTGTGTTATCAACATCAATAGGTCTAGCACTTTACTTCTGTGTTATCAACATCAATAGGTCTAGCACTTTATACTTCAGTAGGAAATACACTCGGACATGTCACTCTGTATAAATAGTCATCGTAATGAGCAGCAATAATGTTGATGTATCTATAAATAAGTATAATAAGCTCTGCTCGCCTGGACAGTATCAGTAGCTATATGCACTCCTAAAACCCATTGCTATTCATCAGCTACTGCACCTAGCACCTATAAGGTCCGTATATTAGAGGATCTACCGGTAGTCTCACATGACTACACATTCACAAGGAAGTGGCGTCAATCATTGGTTTTTGTTATTCATGTCCTAATGGTAACACATCATCTATGAGTTTATTTATTTACGTACTAAGTTTATAGTATTATCCTTAGAGGTATAACTTGAGAAGCTCTTTCACGCATGTCCTTTAAAATCTTCAAGTTGTTCACTACAGAGAGGTAGGTATAAAGTCGAAGGATTTTTCCGTAATAGAGCAACAGTAAAATTATTAATACAGGTATCCCCACGTTATTAGTTTAATTTGGTAAATGTGTTTCTTTGTAGTCTAATCTTATTATTTTTCCTCTGTTTCAGGTAAATAAATGTTCAGTGTCTGGGAATGTTGGGAATCACACGTTCGTCAGATGTCTCCAATTATTTTGTGAGTAAATAATGGATTTTCGGTCAATATACTGAAACGGAAGTGATAGAGACATTTTCTTTTATAATCCGAAGAAATTGTGTTCAATTGAAAGGGACAACTTGTCCCATACATTTACATTATAAAATCATAAGTACAAATTCATGCTAAAAGGTACCACCTAGCACCTAGATCTTAATTATTTCAATCTTGTGTAGAAAAAAGATCGGACTTGAAAACGTGTTAAAGTTACCAACGAAGGTTTTTCAATTCATGTGGAGAGAAATAAAGATCTAATGAATATTAAATTACATAATGTAAACTCGTGCCTTTAAAGGGGCACTCATGTTTCTATGGAAGATTCATATCTTTCCTCGCAACACTTGTAATATTATTTCCTAATGAATATTTTTTGAAATCATCTTACTCCCCCTACGGATGAAAGCCAGGACACTTGAAACAACACACCCTGTTTTGATTGCTACCAAACAGAAGTCCCTTTTTGTCGGATGAATATGAGGGCTTGATGAGCTCTTGATATGCCTATACGAGATGGGAACTTCAATTCGCACTCTGGGACTGTTTTTCTTACAACCCTAAGGGGTGGGGGTTCTTTACTCGACGACTTAAGAGTAGTTGTGAGTTATGAGATCCAAATTGTGAGAGTTTAAGCTCCTGTGTTGCAGATGAAATCTCTTGAGAAGGGTGTCTGAAAGGAGCATTTTAATGAAGTTTCAAGATGCATCGTAACAATCTAAATAATAAACGGAAATAATGAGGAAATATACCAGAGTATTCACATTCATTATGACTTTATGGAATGAACTAATGATTGTGTTGAAGAACCATTAGGTCATCGAAATTATACCTAAAACTTGTCAAAAAGAGACGTATTTTGAACGATATATAATTTCTTTGTTTGTATGCATGATTTAAAGCAATGCTGCAATTAATCACAAATACGAATAATCTAGCTTTCACAGAAGTCAACATGGAACAAGGTCGTAAAGAACGTAAAGTTCCACTTCAACCAGATTTAAGTCAAAATGCAAGGAGCTACAGATGTTTCACCTCTTGAGTGATGTCGTACGTGATAAGTCAGATCAATGTGATCACACCAAAACCAAGCTATCAATGGCCGTACCTTATTTACCCACTGTGTAGTCCGTAGCCTTGTCTGAAGAGTAATGACAATTTACTGAACCATTTAGCCATAGTTATAGCAGTACTTCTTTACTCAACCATATTGATTTAGCCATAACAGTGACCATGTGTTCCAAATGTTGTTAGAGAACCGATCGACTCCCACGGTTCACATAGTTACAGAGTGCTCTATTCAGACATAATGGATAGCGAGACAATTATGAGCCGACACGGTGCGGCCAAATCCGAAAGCTCAAACCCGAATCAGTTGCGTCAAATCTCACAACCTGTTCAATAAGGGCATGTCCTTTTACGGAGACCCAACTAGGCAACCATCGCACCACGGACAACAACCTATCCGCTAGCCACCTCGTACACTACACAAGGATGATGGTATTAGCCATAATAACCTCGTCATCGGAGTAAGGCGCCTGCCTTTCTCTTGGTCACTGAGACTGCGCCAATGACACGCGGTAATGATCCTAGGTGAACAAAGTGGCTGAGAACTTTTAACGTGAAAAGCGTCTTTGCTAAGTTTACCTGGTCAATGCTCAGTTAAGCGTCAATGCTAAATTTACTAGATACAAAGAACTGTTCGCGCTGGATAGTTTTACAGTTAGTGTGAAGTGAGCCGACACGAAGGTGCAAAGTTGTCATAAAAACGTTAACACATGCATAAGGAGTGTTTCTGGTAAGTGTGAAGTACCATACTGTATGGACTTCGTGCCGCTTGTAGCAAGGTGATAAGTACCTTAATGAATGCACTTAGCACCGTATGCAGTAAGGTGCTGAAACCATTTATAACTCGTAGCACCTAAATTACTTCACCGGCGGCCTTCCACTCCAAAATACTTACTGTTCTTTCGTTAGCTATTCTCTTTAGTTAATCAGTGTGATATTCTCTAGTTGTATGTCTTTTAGCATGAAATTTTGTTAAGAGACTTCCGTCAAAAAGATTCTAAATCGGATATAGCATTATTGTTTGCTCAGTATGTCTAAAAACTTGTTATGTGGATCTTGTATACAACCCTATTGCTGTATTCTGATAAGTAGTAAGTGATAAAATATTAAGAGTCTACAGATGAAAGGAAGACCCATCCAGGTTATCAAGACTAGATGATGTACGAGGACAGCAAAGTTCCGCAAAATGCAAATGAGGACCTCAGGCGTGCGTCGCGTCGTGCCAATCAGAACATACATCACCCAGACAACATTACTCTGGTCGAGGACAATATTTCAAAACTCTACGAGTAATTCAAGACGTAAGAGAAAGTGCAACACGACTTCACTATTAGAGATGCCTAGATTAGAGCTATGAGTTTTTTGCCTTTTAAGGGAAAATTTTGATAGTCTGCCCAGTGGTACTATTCTCTGACGAAGGTGAAGGAGTCCTTTAGCTACCACTAGGATATTTAAATGAAAGTTTATTTCTTTTGTGAGATTAGATGATTTCTAATTTAGATGATTATCAGTTATAGTAATATGATTTGACGCTACTCGTTTTTTATGTCTTACTTTCACATTACCATATTGGGTTTGCTCTTTTTACCCTTTTTTACTATGATGATTTGAATAATAATAATTATAATAAGAAATAAATAATAAAATTCCTAGCCTTTACTATAAATAATAGGACTAACGACTAACAAGTCCCTGGGTACTCCAGAAGTTCTAAGTGTTGCTGTTTTGTCAAATATAGTGAAACACACTCTTCGAGCATCTTGTGATTTTTCTGCTAAACTCATTTTTCCTCCTAGATGAAAAATAAGATTACATCTTGCAACTCCAATCTAACAGTAGTAGAGGGTATCTATAAGGTCAATCCATAAATTAATCCTTTTTTATGGCTCTCACTCAATTTTAAATTGAGGCCAAAAAACTGATAGTTACTATGTAATGGCAGATTTAATGTTACTATGAACTATAAAACACTCCTATTTTAAATGGAAAACACCATTTTTAAACATTAATTTAATTCATAAATTTTTTCTAGTCTTATGCAGCTTAGGCTGTGATGGAGCCTTTAAAAGTCGAGTTAATGTAAAAATTTCACAGCTAATATATTTTAATACATACGCTTTTAATAGTGACTGATGAACATGTATATTCCTAGGAATAATTTTTTGGTTACAGATCTTTACAATCAATAAATCATTGTATTATTGCTCAGATTATAACGAATCCCCAAGAAATAGAGTAGTCTTAAAATTCAAGGGAGAACTCAGCAAGATACTTTCACCTATGACTTTAGTTTCGGAGTGCATTTAGGATAAATTATCAGCGCGCTCTCTAGTCATTGTGCGCCTTTGGCTTTCAATAATGTGAATATACGAGTATAATACATATATTTCTCCAAGCTAGGCTAGGAGAAAGAAGCACGCCATAGGTGTTTTAGATATTTATTATACCAGGGCAATTAACTCATTTGGAAACATCATAAATAATGTAGGGACTGAGAAGATTTTTATTATATTTAAAAATAAATATAATAATAAGCTAGAGATTTGAGGTAAATATAGCTTTGAATAATTAATAGGGAGGAATGTATACGTATTCCTAGATAGTAATAGACAATTTATTTGATTAGGTCTGGAATCCATATAATAGCAATCTTGGATTAATAATGCTCATGGACTCGTAAGATACATTGCCACCCAAAAACTTAATAAGTTGAACTACCATTGACTGTTGGAATTCACAATTCTTTTTTGAAATTTGAATTGGTGTTCACTTCTTGATTTTCAATATAGTTACAAATAAGACACACAGCATCCTATTAGAAGTACCCAGGTCGCGCCAGAACTATTGGATACCTCAGGATTCTTCCAGAGCTTTAGGAAACTAATAAATAACCACTTCAGCAGCCTACCATGAATTTAAACTTTTATGCACATTATGCAAGGGAGATCCTGAATTTCTTATATTCTTGTGAGTCTTGATCTTGATTGAAGTACCTTTATTTTACAGAATAAGGATGAAGAAATCCGTTCATGATCATTTAGCAATGCTTCAACATGATCTGTATTATTTTATCTCCTTTAATTTGATCAGCGCTATCATATTTCTTTTCGAAAACAATGTTTTTACCATTGCATTCCACAGCATTAATTTTTTAATTATTGTTTATTGCTCTGGATTCAGTTCGGCATGCCAATTGCGTGGGATTGGAAATGATTGATTCATCAGAAATATCTTCACTCATTCCAACAAGCATTACTTGGAGGAATGTATATTGAATTACGACATGTTCTCAATTCCCGCGCGTTTGCTTTGTATAGATGAATTGAGTTGTTGAGTTTTGGTTACTCAATTCTTATTGTTCAGAGTTCAAGGACCGACATTGATGGTGTCAAAGAAGGACATTGATCAATTAAAATTATTGAAATCAGTGAAATAAATATTGATCGATTTGTGCGATCAATCGAGCTAAATTAATGATATTCATTCGATGAATAATTTTCTTGAAAATTCAGTATAAAAGATTACTGTCAAAACTGTGAGCTGCAAAAGTAGCAGAGTTATACTCATGAACATAGCAAAACCTGAACTAATAACAGAGTAGGTACACATTTTAGCTAATACAAAGGGTGAACTGAAACACAACAAACTTGAATCATTGACAAGCACTATCAATCCAAGTTAAGAAATTTTTATTCCATTTTCCAATGAATTCTGATGTTATTTTGGATGAATTTCAAAGTTATAGAACTTTCTCATGAATTGAAATTTGAAATGAAAGCATCAACAACATCAAAAACAATGCTAATATATACTTTTGAAGTCGAACGTCAACCTCCCCATATCTATGCAGTACCTATACTTTGAAGTTCTAATAGCTCTGTAAACTGTTGGCATAATGGGACTAACTGTCTTGCACTGACAGTCTAAATAAAGCACTACTTATACTTGTAATACAAATTCTCAGTCTTCTCACATTTCTGTTTTGACTGATCGACTCGAGTTTTTTCAGCTGTTCTTTCTTGTATTGGTCATTGGAAACATTTCACCATTATCCACTAGAGCTTTTGTTCGCTTCTCTATTATTCTATTGATGGATTTCCTGGTCAAGTCAGAACACCTAGAAGCACATTCATCTGCTGGCAAGGACATGGCTGAACAATAGAAATATCTGAACATAAAGATGAAAGAAAACATAAAGTGATATTAAAATATCATAACAGATTTAAGCTTTGATAGGTATAGGTATTGGAACTTTTGTTCTCATCAGGGCTGGTCATAATTTATTATTATAGGTATTGGGACTTTTGTTCACATCAGGGATGGTCCTAATTTACTATTATGGAATGTTTTCATGAAATGAACCTCCCTTTGCCTGAAGGAATGTGACACCAAGGGCTGAGATTAAAGATACGTATGTTAAATGTACCATAGAAATAGAGTATACATCTCTATGTTTAAATAAAGTACAAAATGCCCCAGATTTTCATAACAAAATACACATACATCTTTTTTCTGTCATTCCTAAAGATCAATAAGACAATCTTATTTCTAATCTCATAATTTACTGAAATGATTCTTGTAGTTCATTTACTAACATTATAGTTGGTATGGTGTGATGTGAATGTTCTAAGAGCCCTGATAAATCAGGAACAGGCGAGTTACAGATGAATATTAATCATATAAACGTGCATGTGATCCATGCAGAATGATTAATTGTTATTGAATTAGTCATATTCAACATTGTAGGCACAAATGTGTTTTGTACATCATCCAGTCAATTTCCTAGTTCATCATAATTCCATGGGTAAATAGATTGAGATGACGAGAAGTTGATCACTTCCCTCGTCCCTTAAAAGGGTTACGAGGGAGGTAGCATTGATTTTTTTCAGCTTGAAATAGGGTTCATTTATTAAGTGAAAAAAACTTGGTAATACTGGAATGGTCTTGGTGAACTTGTTAGCTGAAAATATGCTGGTATTCATTTACTAACTTTACTCATCTTATATGACAATGCCTACATACGCTTATGTATATTTCTTCTCTCGATTTTCACTACCGTTACGCGAAGCATGTTTCTTATGATGAACATGAAAAATAGTCAAATCAGACAGAGCTTCAGATCGTAGTTCAAATAAAATAAATTGTAGCGATGAAAACACTCTGTGAGTTAACATCAGACAAATTGCTACGAGTTACTCTGCGAGTCCTCAATCTTCCTTGATGATGGAAACGTGTTGATTTATCTCCAATTTAAATTCCCTTCATGTGGAGTCTGAGTGGTCTGTCAAGAGATATGATTAGATTGGATTTGAATAATTTCCTCATTTAAATCCCCACAGCAAGTGTCTGCATTCCCAGGAAAAATATATCAAATGCCATTTATATTTGATTTTTGAAGTCTATCATCGTCACCGAAATTGATCTGTCAGCCCAGGAATAGCAATGAGGTACGACATCACGAAGTAGATTCAATACTGGAAAAAAGAAAATGCTACATTTTATCTTGCCAAATCATTTTGCAGTGTATACCATTGAAATGGATATGATTTTCAGGAATCTTTTCCAACTGTCAAAAGTTGTTTTTATTCTCACTTGAAGTTGTAACGTGAAATTATTTAAAAAGATCCATTCACCACTTGGGAGCCTTTCAGCAATTTTAACAACAACAACAAAAAACTTTAAAGAAAGTTATGATTCGGAGTCATCATCGTGCCAGGCTTATTGCACCTGATATTGTATTTTGTACTCTTTGATGTCCCTAGATATGGGTCGTTTTTGTTGGCAAATGTCACCACTATCATGGTTTAGACACCTATGACCTATGTCATAAAAGTAATTTTAGAAGGTGATAGGATTCTTTGAAATGATTTTTGGTTCTTTTCCAGTTTGTATCATACTTTCGCGCCCAATACCTCGTTTTGTAGTTATCAGTGAGTCTTCTTTTCTAAGTATAGATACAACCTGATCGGATTTCTTTGTCTATTTTATGGTAATCTTGAGAATGGCTTGTTCGTTATGATGTAAATCAATAATAATAAAATGCTAAGTGTGTGTGCAAAGTTTATGGAAAAGGTGTTACTTGATTTTCTAAATAAATTCACAAATTTACTCGTATTTTCGTGTGGAATCGAATAGGTGGTTCCGCTCTAGTCTGTTCACTTTGCTAAGCTATGTTACTGCCAGACTTACAAAGGTTACGAAGAGTAACTTAAAACTTGTATCCCGTGATTCCGAGAGGGCTGCTGTCCCCGTTGAGTCTAGCGAGAATCCAAGAATCCTTTCTGTCTAAGCCCCTGAGCACAAGGTCTCTGTAATCTGTCTCATCACTTAATCAGTTATTTCTAATATTGATAATACTAATACCTCACCTCTACCCAACAGGAAACAGATTGAGTTTCTTTAAACAATCCATCAATTTGATTACTATGATTGATTTGGATAAGGGCTGTTGCACTGGATGATCAACCTTATGATTTGGTGCTTCCTGGGTTTAAATTGATGAAATTGGGACTTTCAAAAACATTCTGAATTTTTTGATGTTCTTGTCGGTCTTTTCTATTGTTTTTATGTTTTTATGATACATTTTCTTCTCAAATAATTTCCGTCGAGACGAACTTTTTGTTAACAAAAAAACTATTGAAGAGAGCTCAGTAAATGTGATTTTAACTAGCAATGATGTATTTTATAGTAATTAAAGTAATATTCGTATAACATATATACTTAGTAATATGGATTAGATGAGATTATTGTTGGAAAACCAACAATACGGGTTGTCAGTTCAGTGACAAGACGATTCAGATTAAAGTAAAGGGATCCTCGAAATTAATAATCATTCGGGCTCATTATAGACCGTGCCTCTAATTCTTTCAATTAATTTTGACAAAGGGTTAACTGGGGTTGAGGCTCAGCGCGCGGTTTCAAAGATAATGGATTTTATATTGTCCTGGCGGGGACTCGTCAAAGTGTTTGATGAGCACTGGGAGCTGAGTGTGAGTGAAGATAGTGCATACCTGCATGGTATTCGTTAAGATTAGTTATTCCTGATAAGTTTCACCTTCACACAGGTCACGAAAAAGTTGAAAAAAAAAAGATTTTAGAATGAAATATATTGAAATCATTAGTTTATAAAGATTTCTTTGATGTACTTATCTAAGGATATTTGAATCAAGATACACCTTCTTAATTTCGTGTCTATCATATGAACTTGGCCGCACGCCCTTCCAAGCCTTAGATTTAGATTATGCTGAATTGTTTTCAAATGGTTTGCGTAGAAGTAACCAAATGCATGGATGAAATGATATTACCTACTGTAAATGATTGAGTATAGACTCCCAAAAGCTGTACATACAAAGAATTGTGCCAAGAACATTACTTTGTGAATATTAGTATTAATTAAGGATGACTATAATGCACAACCATCATTTGTTCTATGTCCAAATCTAAGAATTTCTGTAAGCATGTTGCAGTTGTTGGAATAAAATTATTCTTTTGCTTAATACGAGCCTCCACATAAACAAACACACCAGGAGGAACGCATGCCAGGCAGATACACCGAGATATCGCCGGAGATCCAGAAGATAACACCACATGCCATCCAGCCTCAGTTATTGAAAGCGATACATTGAACTCGATGGCCCTGGGGTAATTCGATATGATAAATATTCGACGATGAATTGGTTTTTATTGTTTGTAGGCGTGAAGAATTTCTCAGTAGGCTGCCCTTCTAAGCTGGTGATGATGGGTTTGAACTCGGCACGTCAGGGTCAACTTGTAGGCGCTGCTGTAGAGATGTTATGTGGCACTTTTTTTATTTAACTTAAACAAATTAAACCTCTTGAATTCGTAGAGATACTAATTTAGCACTTAAGTGAACATTGAAAATATGTAGGATTATAAGCCAATAGTTGGAGGTTCCATAAATCCATAATTATATCTACAGTTTTCAGTAGTATCATCAGTAGAATATTAATATTTAGGGTATTTAATAAACCTTTCAAGAGTAATAATACTCATTTTATGACAAGTCATGATCCTAGATGCCAGGTATGGATTCTTTAATATTATTGAGAAGAAAAAAAAGAATCTCAGTGACGACTGTCAACTAACAACCACTAGGAGTATACTGACATTCAATAGCTAACATGATCAAGCACACTGCTATGTGCTTACTGACCCCTACATCTAATATTGTACTAATGGTCTTCCATCTCTAGGAATCTACCAATTCAATCACCCATTACAACTATACATTGCCTTATGTGTAACTTTACGACCCATAGCCCCACCAGAGCAGCATTACATACCTACACCGGGTCCCGGTCATGTAACCAGCTCATTTCCCAGGTATCCCCCGTGTTCACACCGTGTAGTCATTACTAATCAGGCACCTCGCCATCGCCAACCTGCTTACCAGGGTCCCGTTCTCATTGTTCATTGGTATTATTGTAAATGAAAATGCTATACAAGATATTTTTTAAAAGGTAAAAAGTAAAAACTATAAGAAATTCAGTAATTCATTCGATGTCTCTTGTACGCATGTCAAAAGCAGCAGCCTTATCTTTTCATAGGTTTTTAGATGTGTGCGGTCTGATTGATTTTTCACAAAAACTAAATCTTTCATATTGATATCGATAGCATAAAAAATATATAATTTTGTATGAATCATGTTTTTCCTGATCGCTCTCTAATTAAATACTTTATTTTCGCTTTCAAGTCTACCAACAGAAGCGACCTGGGTCAATTCTTTCTGTAAAATGTTACGATGTGTATGAATTTTAGGACCAGGTCCCATAATCCCAGATAGGAATTCCAGAGCTGCCCACTCGTCAGAGGAAGTGGACCGACCCACTCAGCTTATATCTGCAACACCTACCACTCGGCCTGATCTCTCTGCAACTTGTTGAGTGTAATTTCCTGTGTCTCGTTTCTGATATTTCTTCTTGTCCATTTGAAATTTACAATCATTAATCCAAGTTCTTTATGTCGATTCCAAATTTACAATCGTTAATCCGTCCGAGTTTATTGATACTTGTTTGGGAACAAATTTATTGTTTGTTCGATAGAAATATCCTCCATGTATAGTAATATCCAGATTTTATATCTGCTGGTCTTGTTATAGTATGCGGCTTGTGATGATGATCCTTCTTATCTCTCTTGGTTGATATCTCTTGGTCTCTGAAGTGCCGAGTCACCCAGCGACCCAACCACATTGAATATGCCATATCGTTTCTATGCTATTTTGAATTTGCAATCGGTGATTGCAAAATTTACGAGTCTACCCTCTGCATGTGCTAAATTTTGAAATGTTGATTTGATTGGATAATCCCCTAATCGTCATGAGCTTTCCATGTAATTTCCTTTCAGATAATGGCATTTTCTATTAGAAATACTAAGGAGTATTCCCTGCTGTGTGCAAGAGGAAAGCAAACCTACTAAACTCAATTCCTCAGGAGGATAGATTCAGTTACCCGTTTATCCACGGACCCTTTCGACTTTGCGAGATTTTCATTTTTCAATATAGGTGATTAAAATTATTTTTAATTTGACTGCAGTCTCGGAGGCAAGCCCTCAAGCCTTACATTATTTGTATTGATTCCTGTCCCATAAATCAACAACAACTACCAACAGTATTCCTCTGGTTCTGTATCTCTGGATAATACGTTCATAATTCATAGTCCGTCTTACAACTTTTGATTTCAGACCGTTTCTTTTGAGGGCGCGCGTAGGTTTCCAAGTTATGATCAAGTTAATCATGATCGCTAGAACTTTCACGCTCGCCATGGAGTTTTCAACCAATAAAATCTCAGAAGCAGTTCCTTTTGTATCTAGACGTGGTAAAAGATCACTCCACCAAGTAGACCGGACTGAAATTGAACAAGTTGCTGAGCAGATAGATAGGTAATACGTGTGGCTCATTTCAAGTGAACCGAACTGCTATGTGAAAGGTTCATGAACTTGGGATTGTTCTAACAGAAGGATGAGCTTCACATGTTAACCCTTACTGGAGCTTTGCTGTGTTCTGCATTTGGTGTTTAAAACAACATCCTATATTCTAGAATGATTTTAATATAAATAAGTAATTTTTCGAGTCCATCACATGAAGTATTCAACTTTTAGATTAACTTTGACTAAAATTAATTGGTCTCTGAGCTCATTTGTACATCCAGTAATATGTTGCTTCACTGAAGGAACCGTCATGTAACGGTTGCGACCACCATACACCCAGATAAATCCCTGAGATGACTTTGTCCATTTCCAGTCATTGAGTTTCGTTAGGTATAGTTACTTCTAAGTCATGCCTACAGCCCTATATGGTGATCAAGAAGGTGACATGCTATTTCAAGGTAGCACGCACAGGCTAGAGTACGTTAACCACGACAATAAACCGCTCTAATTACCTCACATTGTTCAGTGTTTATGCAATAGTTCATCCCACGTCTGCGGCTAAGTACAATGGGTTAATTCATCAGACAATACCTGGTAATGTATCGCTAACTTCCAATACCTGATAACTGCAGTATCAGGTATTCCTGACTGCTCCTTTGTTTGCGCTGATTATCTATAACGTTGTTTTTGTTCTACATGTGGCGTAGACAGAGGAATACTTTTAATTAAAAAATGAGCTACATTATCATGTCAACACGGACCTTTTATCTTTTAGCGGTGGGTGGTGGCACTTAGCGGTTGAGCGGCGAAAACAGATAAAGCTCACAGTCATGAGCGGCGCTTGTTACTGTGGTTGTTTGTTATTACTCTGCAGTCTGCATGCTTGAATAATAATTGCTATTCAGAGGGTATGTATGTCATGGTGTTTGAGACGAAAGTACTCTCAAACCAGCTCTGCTCAGTGTTCTGACAAAGTATGTAGCATGGAAATGCTCTGAATCACTCCTATAAAACACCAGTCCCTTGAGCAGAAATATACATAGTTTCCTTTTTCTAGATAACAGGTTCCTGTCGGAAGACTGTCCATCTACTTCAGATGCTGACGCAGCTTCTCTTGTTGTGAGTGCTCTCAGTCTGCTGATGCAAGAGTTTCAACATCCCATTCTGTTTTTTTTATATCTTTACCGAAACTATTGAGTATAATGTAGTCGGTACTTTCTTTAAAGCTTGATGTTTCATCCGACTGCAACCTATTGCTGTAGAGTCTAAAGATAAAGCAGAATGTGTTATTTTCTTCTCTGTGTAGTTCCTTCCTTCTCATACAGTTTGTTCAGGATGTTCTGAAACTAGGCCAGGTGACACACATTCATCAATCATATTGATACGAGGAGCTATTACCTTTCAATTTATCAAATGACGTGGAGCGGCTTCGTGTTGTTTGCTTAACAGTATACTTATCGAGTCTCTTGTTTTTCGTTATCGATCGGGGTTGCGTAAAAAATGGGTACATAAAAGATAGAAAATTGGATAATGATATCGCGAGGGTATACCCATTTTGATCCGCTATCAAAACATAATGACGGATGTGTATATGGCGTTTTAGTAAAACTTCCCCTACTTATGAAAATACATTATTATGAACAAAGCTGTGTGTCATACGGTCCGTCAAAAATTGGATTAACTGAAGAGAGTTAATGGAAAAATAAATCATTTTTTCGTCTTTAATATCCCTGCGTAAAATAATATTGGTTTTTTCATTAATGTTGATATCGGAATATGTATTCTGCATTGGAATTACTGAAGTTCCTCTTTGGAATTATTGAACCGGGGAGTTCCTTCAGTTTCACAACCAAACTTTGTAATTCGGTTTACTCTTGTTTATACAACCGAATGTTCGTTACAAAGAAGAAAAGAAAGTTAATCTTACACATCAAGACAGAAGCCAAGGCTATATATAAAAATATATTTGAATGACTTTCATTTTGCATGTATGAACTTGTAACCTAACTCAGTAGCTCAATAATGAAGGCGGCGGACTCGTCAACTATAGTTCGCTGGTAGTCTGGAAAGTGCCGAATAACTCTACAAATATGATAAGATTACTTTTAAATATTGTTGGACTCTTTAATGATGCGTGAAAGCGGTTGCATTTTTGAAGCTTTAATGTGTGATTTGGTGAAGAATGCAATTAATTAATGTACCGTGGGACGAAAGATGGAATATGATTTTTATATGGTGCTGACTTTTGGTCCTTCGGGCCGAATAATGAACTTCACTTGAGATGAGATAAAGATAACAAATTATAGTTTATTATTGAAGAGCACTTGTTAGAGTCCCCTAGGACTATTTAGAACCATGATTGACAATTTATTATTGTCAATGGATTGTTCGTTTTTCAAGTGATGAATAGTGTCTACTGAAATGTTAATTTGAATGTCAGCACTTGATTCACTGTATTCCAAGTGGTCTTGAGGTCTTCAGATACATAATTATGTTAATATTGATTATTTATCTGACCAATTGACAAGTACAGTGGTCAATAATCAATATTACTATTATTTTGAATATAATTAGTAATAAAAATTCGAGTGAACTGAACAACTAAATATTCAAGTTCCAAATTAATTTTTAACTTTCTACATAAACACCTAGGTGAGGTACCCTGTATGCACGACATTAAGAACAGTCTTCACCTTGTATCGTTGATCTTAAAGAGCTCTTGGAGCTTTTTTTTCTTTCTCCAAGTTTAAATAAGAATTCGAAGTATATCATGAGTGCGCAGACTGAGGAGTGTAAGTTCGTGACACTGGTGTCTATCTCCTGATGGGATGAAGTGATAGATTAAATACCTTTGCTGGATGTTGAAGGGGGAATATTAGAATAAAAATGTGTTTAAACCCGGGTCAAACCATAGCAATCTTCTTTATGAAAAAAAGTTCAAAAATACAATTTCTCTATGTTTCCGTATAGGTTTGAGCCGTTAGAGGTTAGAGTATACTTTCTATGATTTCACACCTGGGGTCCTGGGGACAACTTTCTTCTCATATAGCTACTTGCTCGTACATCCTGTATATTCCTGTATAGATTCATAGAATTAAGATAATGATGTATGTCTAAAACTTTATAAATATAGTTATGCCAATGTCATCTTGGTGAGCGCACTTTGTTGTTAGTCTCATTAGTCCAGGTCGGAATGTGTCCTGTGTGCACTCTTCTCCTAATTCTACAATGCGGACTTGATTGGCTCCATTGTATGGCGCATACCTTTCATTGATCTTACTGAAATATTTCTGATGGATTGTTGATCTGCGCTGCGCTCTCTTTGAATATTCTCTCATTGCTCTCTGTTCATGTGCTGATGGCAGCACGTCTAATAAAATAACACGTGTTGTGTAGCAGAACATAATGGGAACTAAATTAAACCGAACCAGTATAGGAAACCTGATTAGTACCTGGAACATAGGTAGCCTTATTTATGAGAAACCATCTAAATCCATGGAAAATTAATTAATCTTATAAGAAAAACTCATTAAGTACCTGAAATAATTTACAATTTCCCTCCTCACTTGAAATACAATGCAACTATGTACTTCTTAAATTCACTGTTTTATGTAGGTATCTGTGTCCAAGAGACAAAAATATGAGGATACCATACACCATATAGTGATGTCTTGAATGTCTTCCTGAGAACAGCTCACTACTTCCAGACTTTGCCTCAAATTTCGAAGTAATGAATCAGCAATCAATGAAAGCATTCATAAATTTAAACTTCAAGTAATACCAACCCAACTCGTATAATTTCCTGACACCCATAATTTTGCACAGTTTAAAATGCCCTCACTGTATAATTTTGCACGCCAGTTCTTGGTCATAATTTTGCACTTCTAGCGCTCATTTTTGCCCAGTGACACGCCTTCCAAATCATTCCAGATAACTCATCACATGGTGTGCAACTTGAATCACGGCGGATAATCTGTATTGGAGAGCGCATCGTCAGAGCTGAGAGCTGCCCTCAAGGGCTGGATTAGACCCCATTAAAATAAATTCAACCTCAGTGTGTGCGATAGATATCTAGAGATTCAGATGATGATGATTGTCATGATGACAGTGTGGTGTAGGGCACAGTCATTATTATCATGGTGTCGGAGGTGGGCAGAGATGGCGAAAGATAGCAGAGCTAATAACGATAATAAAGTGAGGATAGAACGAGCTGTGCAGGATTAAGAAGACAAGTCGGGATTATCCTGTAATTATTTCGGCGCCCCTAGCTTTTCTGATCGAAGTGCATTTGGATTAACGGGTGTAAATATACACAAGTACCTTGAGGATCTATAAATATATATACAGGGTGGACCAAAAAAACGTTTACACCCGTTAATGGTAGATTACTGACGACATTTCCAGGCCAGATCTGGAATCCGTTTTTTCGGATTCGCCTTTATAACTGCAAAAAGTGATTTTTTGCAACTTTCTGAAAAAGTCCGATTTTGGCTTATTCTTCAGGTCAGAACTTTTTTCCTGTTTAAGATGAGTTGATTCTGAACATTTCTGCAGAAAGCCAACAAAATTTCGATGTTTCTAGCTACACTACTTTGTTTTTTACGATTTGGTTTGTCATATTTTTTTACACCTGAACAGAAAAAAACACCCAAAAAAACTTTTTTACTAAATAAAACACTCGACATTTGTCCGAACAAATTTTGGCACAGACATGGGCAAGTTTGATAAAAGTTGGCGGCCGCCCCGAGGATGCTAAAAAATAATTTTACGATTTTTTATCACGTGATTTTCTGGGAAAAATTATTAGGTGTTTGCCAAAAACTCTTCAAAAATCCTAAGAGTTTTCTAGCTGTAGACTGTGTAAGGGCGTCTTGTATTGTTTACAAAAATTGTTTACATTGCCTTTTTTGAATACCCCGGTCTCACATGCCTTCATCAGCCAGTTTAGGAAAATTCAAATGATAAATTTCGTGCTTCTCAGACTGTCAGTGGTGTTAGCTAGATGGGGTAGTGCTAAGAGTGTTAGTCGCATGACCGAGGTTCAATTCTCGACGGTCAATATTATTTTAATTATCAAAAAAATCTGATGGAATATTTTTTATTCATACCTGTATCTGACCTGTTTTAACACCAACAACTTATGGTTTTTTTGGGGGTAATACCATCTGTAAATTGAGTTATATCAGAATACTATTGGTATCACAATACACATAATTATTATTCATGTAAGCCCCTGAGAGACTGCCTTGATAATGTAAGGATGGTTTTTCTTATGCTTCCCTACGAGAGAAAAAAAACTAGCGAATTTTCCAAACAAAAATAGAGTTTATAAAATAAATCCAGGTAAATATGTAGGTAGGTTCTCCTATCATAAACAATACTAATTAAATAACAAATATTTACCGATTGCCAATTCTTAATAGAAGTCTTGAAAAAAACAAGATAATATTTTGTAAAATTAATAAACTTTTGCAGTCTTTATTATGTTTTATACTATTTTGATATAAACAAAAAGGTATTTAAAAAAACATTTTGTGTTAGTATGTTCAATGAGAAACGATTAGACGCGTGGTAAGCTAGTCCACCCGGTCCGAACGCCAGAGCCAGCAAAAAATTCATGACTACAAAATAAAAAAATCTGTTGCCATTTTTTATTTAGCCATAGTACACAGTACACACTATGGATTCTCCTCACACAAATTTTTGAAACCAATGGTGACTTTAGTACCTTAGTTCTAACTCAGAACTGTTCCTCTACCTTCTTGCCTTTCTCTCTCTCTCTCTCTTTCGCTCTTTGCCTCTCTCTCTCTCTCTCTCTCTCTCTCTCTTCTCTGCCTTTTCTATTCCATTAGAGGAACTGTTGGAAGTGGCGTCCACTTTCCTGGATGCAAAGGTTGAACCTCTTCATCATGTTCCGTCGAATGTTGCGGAAGATTCCAGGTTTTTCTGTCAGGTCATCGAATGCCAACAGGATTCTTGCTACCAGATTTCGTAAACTATGTTTTTCACGTGATCCCAAATGTTCCTGTTGGCAACTCCATATGCTAAATGCGTATCTGCCATTTCAGCATCCGAATTATAATAATGTAACTTGTACTAAAAAAACTCAAGAAATTTAAAGATAATATTTCATAGAATGCAGAAAAATATGCTTGAAAACTATCATCGAGAAACAAACAATCATTCATTTGACTGGCCTTTAATTAATTCCAAGGAAAATAATTATCAGAATAAATAGCTAATTACTATTTGAGTACAAGACGACCCTACACGGTCAACACTTTTAAGATTTCGAACATCATTTTTTGAGACTTACCTGGTTTGTTTACCCAGAAGATCATGTGATAAAAAATCGTAAAATTATTTTTTAGCATCCTTGGGTTGGCCGCCAACTTTTATCAAACTTGCCCATGTCTGTGCCAAAATTTTCTCGGGCAAATCTTGAGTGTTTCAAAGTGTAAAAAATTTACATGAGAATTTTTTTTCTATTCAGGTGTCAAAAAAGATGCCACACCAAACCGTAAAAAACAAAGTAGTGTAGCTAGAAACATCGAAATTTTGTTGGCTTTCTGCAGAAATGTTCAGAATCAACTCATCTTAAACAGGAAAAAAGCTCTAACCTGAAGAATAAGCCAAAGTCGAACTTTTTCAGAAAGTTGCAAAAAATCACTTTGTGCAGTTATAAAGGCGAATCCGAAAAAACGGATTCCAGATCCGGCCTGGAAATGTCGTCAGTAATCTACCATTAACGGGTGTAAACGTTTTTTTGGTCCACCCTGTAGAAGCTCTAAGTTTAATCCATGTTGACTATTAAAAGTTCTTGAACTTTTAGCATCTAAGGACAGTTTAACAAACTGTTTTGTTGAGGTCTACTAATTAAGTTTAATTGGATGACATAATTATGTATATTATCTCTTGTTGTTGTTAATACGAACGATATTTTTTTGAATTCCATACTAATATAACTGTATTTATTTCTTCTGTTACAGGTATGGAAAAATGGAGCCTCAGTAGTTGTGATAGATCTGCTGCTAAGGATACTACTAGGTCAGGGAGTCAAAGGTGACTTTATGAAGGTCGGAACTTTTTGCTTGTTTGGGATTAACGTCTCTTTCAAGTTTGATAATTATTTATTCTATACATACATTATAAACCAGTCAAAGTAATAGTTGCGTCGAAAACATTTCTTGGAATCTGTAAATTAGAAATAGCATGAAACTTATTACGCAATTCATTTAATACATAGAACAAAACTAGAAGAATGTCGGCATCTCCCCGGTAGTTGCATAACCTCCACGGA
>CM044958.1:19222424-19234284 GCA_024516035.1 Bactericera cockerelli | reverse complement strand
GAAAAAATCTGAGATTTCACATGAACATACATATTTTCAGTTACTGAGAATCGCAATGCGCCATACTGTGGCTTGTAATTAAAACATTTTAAACGCTCATGATTGAACATTCAATGAACATTATGGGACATTCAAATACTTGAAAGAATGGAAGAACTAAAACAATAGCGTCTACGACTCCCTCATAACAGAAGAAACCCACTTGATTTCTCTGTGCTGCTCAAACGCAATCAGAACCCCTGAGATTTCTAGAAAACACATGGCAACCGAACATGTTGCACAACATGTGTTGTGTGAAACAAGTCCCAAAATTAATTGGGTGACCCAGAGAGAGGAACAAGTGTTGGAACCTATTTGTCTTAGCAGAGGATTTAAACTTTTCATTGTTCATAGTCTTGTAGATTAAAAGCCACATTTCCAACTAATGTCACATATTTACAGTATTAACCCTGTTAGATTGCTCTGTTCTGGATAGAACGCGATTTCCTCCTCTGGATTACCAAAGTGGGTTAAAATTGAATAGTAAAATATAGGTGATCTTTTTTTTTTTAATACCTCAAAACCAAGGATCTTGACAACGAGCATGCCTACAAATAAATAACACTAGCGGGCTGTCGCCCGCTTTGCGGGCCGAGGCATGGCCGTGAAAGCAAAAAATTCTTTTTCGTCAATGGCAGGTGTTGTAGTGGGAGTTTCGAAAAATCCCGTCTTATTGCACATCTAGACTATAAGACAAAGCTACCTACCAAATTTCAGCTTCCTAGGACTTACGGTTTGGGCTGTAGAGCGATGATCAGTCAGTGGTCAGTGGTCAGTGGTCAGTGGTCAGTGAGTGTCTTTGACATTTATATATAGAGATTATACAAAAAGAAATAGCTATGTAGGTACCTTTTTATTTTAAAAAAAGAAGCTAATTGTGCCGCGGAACCGTTTTAGCATTGTTCAGGGCACTTTACCTTTATTTATACCCATGCCATTCCGGAAACGGAAAAATTCTGTCCGAATTTTCCGCTCCGGCCGGGATTCGAGCCCGCAACCTCCGGGTCAGTAACCAGTAATATTACCCACTAAGCCACGGAGGTGGGTATGCTATGTACCTACAACCGTGTATCCTGCTTCTTTGAAGTAGCACCAATCCGACAAAGTCCTAAGTTATTGTTTGACAATATTCATGATCCTACATTCCCAGGATCTACAAGAATTTATCAACAAACATATCACAATAAATAACAATAATCGTGTTGTTTTTTGTTGTTTACACAAATTACGAGCATCCATATCACAACTGCCTTGTTTACATTTCCAGCCACAAGCTCAGTGCAGTACACATAAACATACAACAAATAGTTTGAAGATTTCATGTACACTAGAGAGACGGATTCACGGATAGGTTGCCTTATGGCTCTGACCTAGTGGCAGCCTAGACAAACCAGTGGTAAAGTAACTGACCATAATGTACTGACATCAGTTGCTTGTTACCATAAACCACCATCAGGACTTGGCCTTATATGCTGTTATTGCTTTTGGCAGTTGCTGAAAGTTCAGTGTTCGGATTACCTGTGGAGGATAAAGTTGACGAGACGGCAGGAAATCAAGTTCCTATTCAAGATTCTTAAATGAAAATATTAATAGGGGCTAGGTATACATAATTATGTATATTTTCGCTTGACGAATTTTTTTCAACACTGTGTTTATGCTGTTATGTTATGTAGCACAATATTTTTATTATGTTTCACAGGCACCAAATACACTTACTTAAACTATTAACAAACTCTATCGTGCACTTAGATAAAGCACTTATTATTCTTATCAAACGTTATTCAAGTTTATCATTCTTAAATTTAGGAGCAGCAACTTTTGAATTTGTCTTGGTGCTATGTGTGAAGAGATAACCTATTTGTGGTATTAAGTACAAAGGTTATCGTTTTTATTGTTGCACCCAGTAACTTACAAGGAGTATATAAAAAGACGATGTTCACATTTGTAATCTGTACAAAAAGGTTCAAAAGTGCACCCGAAATTCTTCTCGATCTTATGGTCCACGACTTGAAAATTCTGCCACGAGTTCGAAAGGAACTCTGTTTTTCCAATAATCCCACAACAGTTTGAGTGGACAATGAAGTAGGTTCCAATTCTAGAAACTTTCAATTTCAGAATGTCTGCTAAGAAACCTGTTCAGGATTTTTGTGATTTTACCATTTCACAAAACTGAACATGATGATAGTAATTTGAAACTGAAACAGCTCGTAGGGTGGTCCAGAGCGGTGATGGTGTTTAATTTGAAGATCAATGGGTCCGCTTAGCGCTGAGGTATTATAGGGAGAGCGATTAGCACAGTCATGCAGACTGGACTCCCTCTACCTAGAATTATTTTTTCATGCATCACTAGTGTTTTTATTGCTCGCTACCTGTTCATCTTTGCCTCCCTTTTCTTTGAGGGAGCAATACAATCCCGCTTCCCTACCTCAAATTTTACCAATTTTTCATTTCCCTTCGCAAATACCTTCCCAAAGGACAGACCGATGGAATATCAGACTACTAACTATTCGGATTTCAGTGCTAGGATCAATCCTCCAAATATTTAACAATGTTTGTTAAAAACTGACGAATATATCATCAGAGATAGTATACTCACTCATCCAATTCAAATTACTGTTTCTAAGCTCCTTCGGTATTACGGGGAGAGCGATGTACTAGTACTAGTTGAATGAGTACTAGAGATAGTACTCATTCATTCAATTCAAATAACAGTTTCAAAGCTGCTTCGGAAGCTTAAGCCTACTGGGGATTAGAGATGGTTAGAAAGTAATTAAAGAACCCTCTATGAAAACAAAGGCCTCAATGCAAACAGGAAATGGTTTTGTAAGCGGGGAACCTTTTTTTCTAATGATTCCAGGAAGATATTTTGTTAGAAAAACAGAAAAAATCCTTTATACTATACAATGTATGAATGTTTTTCTAATGAACACAAGTTTCATTTAGATACTTTATACAGACAGGTACCTACTATTTGTGTAAATATCTATGAGTAAAAAGACCCAAAAATCACTACACCATAGGGCACTCTTCATTGACAGTCTAACGGGCCTAACCTGATAAAAATTGATTTAACGGTGTAGCGCCATGTGATACAATGGGAGTTCTGTTAAAATATAACTTCAACACTCACACTGCTGTCGATAATTTTGAACAAGCAAATATTATGTACACATAAAATCAGATGTTGAAGTAAACAGGGTTTTCCGAGGAGTTGTGAGTTCTATTTTAGAGAATGGGCAATAACTGTAAAATTGTGTCCCAGCTATATAAAATATATCACCAATTTAAAAGCCAACGTGTTGAAACATAAATTTAACCGTTATAGAATTTTACAAATTCAAGAAAATTAAAATAAAAAGGCTAAAATGAAAATGTTAAATAGTGAATTTGAAAATAAAGGCCCCATGCTGACCAACAATTCTTTTTATTGGGGAGAAAAAACATAACCCTCTAGATGGTTGCAAAAACATTTTGCAAATAAGAAATTCCAAGGAGCTTCAATAAACTCGCACAAGCTATTATTTGTTTGTGTTACAGAATGAAATTCGTAAGTAGGCACTAGGCACTTAAAGTTTTCGATGAAATAGTACTTCAACTTGGTATCTGATTAATGTTGAGCAATTTATTAAATAATATGGTGCTATGTGTGATCAACACGATTCTAATGAAGCAAAAAATGATGCATATAATTTCCACTTTTCATCAGACATCTAGTTAGCAGATATCATTTGACCATTCTAAGTCATTTAAAGAGACAAGTCCTGATAGCAGGCAGGTGTAACAGTGGAATATAGCTACATATTCAGTGTACAAGACCACACCAGCTGCCCAAGCTGTGATCAGGACAACCAACTACTCCTTGAATGTAGAATCAGCATGTTCTCGCTGCTTGCTGGATTGACAAAATTGACCATCTAAATGGAAATTATAACTGTGGTAAGAAAAATCTCAGTTTGGTAATAGAGCACAGAAGTGAGAGATCATCGTCAGATAGATAGTAAAAATCATCTCAGTTGGAACAAGTATTGGCATAACTTTTGAAGTTCATATCATTTAAAATAAAAATTGTTCTGAAATTACTACTGCTTTTGAACTTGTAGGATTGAAAGGGCTCTTCAGTCTGCTAGCATTTCAGCAGATCGAGTTAGTCTGACAGCCCTTATCTTAACGATATCGAGATAGGCTCCTTATTTTAATCTAAAAACATGTGACTTGCTCTGCACTGGTCAAAATATCTTCATTGAAATCTTCTGTTTCTTTCAAACTATCGTGTAAGTTTCAAAATGTTTACTTCTTCTTTATTTAATGTATGAACATGGTCTGAGAGACAGATGAGATAACTTTACATGAACTTGTTTAGAATGTTCACTAAACTTTTGAAATTGTAACCGATAACGATAAGAGCTAATGCGTGTTCAGTGTAAGTTGAGTTTTATGTAGCATGCCAGTCGCCAATTATTAAAGGATGGATACAGGGACTTTGAGCTTCGAGTCAATTTTTCGCTCACACGCTTCTTATGAATGACAGAGAGAGATATTTAAATGTAGCGTATCTCTGACCTAGGTAGAATGTAATAACAATAAATTAATGGGCGCATTACGATTCGGCCCAAAAAGGTTTATGAGAAAGGTTTTCGATTTCAGGTAAAAAAGGTCACCGAACGATTCGTCCCAAAACGTTATCTTGACCAAAAAATAAACAACACGATTCGGCCCAATGCAACATTCTAAGTACCGTACATATTGAGGGATTTTTTATTATTCAACATTAAATTACGAAATTACCTTCTATGTATATCAGGCTTTGGCCTTCTATGTATTATCCCTAACCCTACTATATTCTTGATGCATGGCCTTCTATGTATTTTACCTAACCCTACTATATTCTTGAGGCATGGCCTTCTATGTATTTTACCTAACCCTACTATATTCTTGAGGCATGGCCTTCTATGTATTTTACCTAACCCTACTATATTCTTGAGGCATGGCCTTCTATGTATTTTACCTAACCCTACTATATTCTTGAGGCATGGCCTTCTATGTATTTTACCTAACCCTACTATATTCTTGAGGCATGGCCTTCTATGTATTTTACCTAACCCTACTATATTCTTGAGGCATGGCCTTCTATGTATTTTACCTAACCCTACTATATTCTTGAGGCATGACCTTCTATGTATTTTACCTAACCCTACTATATTCTTGAGGCATGGCCTTCTATGTATTTTACCTAACCCTACTATATTCTTGAGGCATGGCCTTCTATGTATTTTACCTAACACTACTATATTCTTTAGGCATGGCCTTCTATGTATTTTACCTAACCCTACTATATTTTTGAGGCATGGCCTTCTATGTATTTTACCTAACCCTACTATATTTTTGAGGCATGGCCTTCTATGTATTTTACCTAACCCTACTATATTCTTGAGGCATGTAATTCTATGTATTTTACCTAACCCTACTGTCAAACACTCAAATAAACATTGATAACAGAGATGACTGTTACTGGTTCAAAACAATGTTTCCATACTATTTTATAGGGATTTTTTGGTGGAATGAAAGTGGGACTTTTTGTTGGAATAAAAGTAGGATTTTTTGTGTGGGATCAAAATTTGATAGTGTGTTTTGGGACGAATCGGGTTATGGCCGAATCATGCTGTGTTTTTATGAGTTTTTTTTGGGGCCGAATCATGCTATGGAAAAGGTCTACTCAGGTAATTTGGGCCGAATCGTGAAGTTCCCAAATTAATACAGTACGTTTTATTAAATTTAAACTGTCCTCAAACCTTTCAACCTATGCTCTCAGAGAATAGGTTCGACTAAGTTCTGATGGGAACATAAGTAGTGGCTCAGAACTCGAGTTAGATTTGATGAACAAATCCACCACCCATATGATGCAACAATGCACCATGCACCATCCTCCAAACTAAAATCCGCATTATTTTATTCTGGCTTCAGTAACTGAAATAATAATGTGTGTTAATCAAATAAATTAAGGAACCATCACATATGTCTATTGGGTCATTATGCTATCTCTGCTAACCAACGTATGAACAACAGGTTCATATCTCCTGAGATTTCTTCCTATTCCTGGTACATCCTCTTTAGTGATTCAGAATCCAAAAATTAGAAACACATTGCAAGAGGGTAGTGATTTTAAGCAGGTAAGCAGTCGCCTACTTGTTTACTTTTTCCTTTTCAGGACTAGGGGTCTCAAAAGAGAAGATCTAAAGCGAGTTGAACATAACATATGCACAATTGAGGAAATAGAATAGAGGCAATAAAAAAAGACCCCAACCTGTAAACTGGTGTTGTTATACTTTAAGAAGACACTTCAAAAAAAAAAATATTCAGTACTGTTTCATGACGTTTATTTTATTTTTCACAATGATCTTTTTTTTTCGTTTTCGGACAATTAAAGTTAGGATTTTTGGTTGAACACTCTAAAAACAACAGCAATCTGATTCGGAAAAAAATCAAAAGTTGCCAGCAGGGACGCAACAGAGCATAAAATAATCGAAATGATAAAAAGCACCTTACTTTTTCACAGGTATAAGGATGTAGCTGCTGGAGCTGGGCACAGCCATGCCGGTTCCCAGGTAGCGGAGTACGGGGGTTCACCTGTTGCTCAGGTGTTGCGGGCAAGAGTTCCCACGCTTGTGTACTCACCAGTGGCGGAGGTATGGGGTATTGAGACGGGAGGAGTCCCAGTATACCCACCAGAGGCGGAGGTATGGGGTATTGAGACGGGAGGAGTCCCAGTGTACCCACCAGTGGAGGAGAGTATGGGGTATTGAGACGGGAGGAGTCCCAGTGTACCCACAAGTGGCGGAGGTATGGGGTATTGAGACGCTTATGTACCCACCAGAGGCGGAGGTATGGGGTATTGAGACGGGAGGAGTCCCTAAGTTCCTACTCAACCGTGCATGTGCTGTTTAAGGGTTTCGTTGACTTAATGCATGTAATAACTTGAATATGGACGACAATACAAACATTTAAGTTTTTTGTCGATTTCCATGTTCAGTTTCACAACCTGCCATGCCTACCTTGGTCATAGCACCGCAACGTGGCTTGTGTGATAGTAATAATAATTTTTACTGTGTAACATAATATAAGTATCTGTTTCTAAATCTTCAATTCTTCATCCAGTTACAAAATTTCAAGCAGGTATTTGACCCGTCCCTGTAAACTCCTATTTCTTGTTCCCCTCCCCCTCCTTTAGGTCCTTATTGTTCTGTACGATTTAAACCTTAGTCTGGGATTTTTTTTGTTTTTTCAAGTGATATCTTAAACATAGGTGTGAGAATTGTTTTGTTTCAGGAGGTGTTTAAGCAGTTTAAGAGATTGGATTGAATGATAAAACAGCTCCACCTTGTATCTATGTATGTGAAGTTCTTTGAATAAAATTGTACGAGTGTATCTGTTGTTCTTCATTATACTGTGTCACGCTTATGCAGGAGAGAAATCTTTGTTTGATGTAGTTCGGGTGTCAATAGTAAGATAGAGTGTACCATTTTGGAGTACAATAATTTTCTGAACCACCTTTTCACTATTTTCTTAATCTTTCTCCTTCTCCTTCTCCAACACCTACGTAGCTTAACTTCAGGGTTTTTTGGAAGTTATCATGCACGAATGAGATGAAAACACATCTCCAGTATGAATGAAGTCGTCTACGCATAATATTACGTCACATGAGAAAAGGGAGAAGGAGAAATGGTAGGTTCTGTAAGAGATAACATGGCACATCCACTGATAAATGAGCAGGGATAATCCAGTGGTGCTTCCATTTTCGTGTTTTCATAACTCGCGCTATTGAGATAATACTAATAATAATAAAAAGTTTCGGTGATTATTATCTTCTAAAGTAAATTTTGTTCTATGTTGTATAGTCATGGTATTGAAATATGTGTTAGATTTTATTATACCATAATCCTTCGTTGTTGTTTTTCTATAAAATCAATCATAGACAAAGATAATGACGCAATTAAATTATCACCAATGGCAAATAAACTTCTCTTTGGTTAGGTAATGACTCTCTGCATAATCAATTAATTAAATCAATCATTTCTTTACCAGTTTTGATTATTGATTAATAATATTGTGGAACCTTGCCTCATAGAATTTTCCATTTACTTAAGATAGTTGGTACCTAGGCAAATACTTCAAGATTACGAGTAAGATGGAAATCACCCTGATGATGTAACTTTTATGTCTAATAAGCTTAGCAAAAGTTGTCTCGAACAGACATAAATAACTCTGGATAAATATGGCTTGCATTAAGGTAGGAAATAGTAGAGGGTGTATAAAATTGTACAGAAATGTATAATAATTCTATACTGTACCAACCTTGCTTTAAGGTAGGAAATAGTAGAGGGTGTAAAAAATTATACAGAAATGTACACTGTACCTACCTTGCTTTAAGGTAGGAATATAGAGGGTAATATAAAATATACAGAAATGTATACTGTACATGAACATACCTACATGTACTTTTCCTAATGTACTTTTCCTTATAATACTTTTCCTAATGTACTTTTCCTTATAGATAAAGTTCTATACTCATTACTTTACATTACTCGCACGATGGTGGTGTTGCAGCCTGGAAAGACTAGGTCATGGCTTCAATTCCCGTCTACGATAAATATTTTTGAGAGATCAGGTACCTTCCTACTTAAGAAGTTTATTTTCTGTATTGATTATAATTATGATTTGACAACAAAATCCAAAATTCAAGTTTTAATTATGTTGGTACCCAAACCCAAACAAGATAAGAGAATAAAATCTTTGATCTGATCTCATGTTGGTCAAAAAAAAGTAGATCTAAGTAGAAAAAAGTAAGAATATTTTCCGAAAATTTTCTTTTCATTGTGTATTGTGAGTGTGACGTGACACACAAGTAATATACATATACATATATGTATTTACTTTTATAGAGGAGAAAATTAATAGTAATAGGTCGGCATATAATATATGTATATATCAATATGCTTAGTGTATAATTGTATATGTATAGTTGTATAGCAGGTCGAACTATCAAACAAAGCTCGAGTTCTAGGAATGAAACTATCAGCACAATATTCTGCCTCAGCTGGCTTCTGATAAGGATAAGCACACTTCACGATTATGTTTAAAATAAAATATCTTATATACCTATTTCACATAATAATTGATATAAACACTCTAAGTAGCAATGTAGCGTGGTGTTATATTTCGGATATCCGTCGTAAGTCGTGACAACATCCCCGGGAGTATTATCAATTGCCACTATCAAGCACATCCGATGTCTTTCTGCTACACGAGTCTATTGTTCTTGTAATCCGCGATACGCGTGTATAAGATGATGCACAAGATCAGGTTGCTCCATATACCTACATATAATTATGAAGGTATGTATGTGTATTCTATTCATCAGTCTGATATCAAGTGTTCAGAGTCCATAAAGTTCTGCAGGGGCGAATAATTCACAAGGATTTTGTTATTAATAATTTTCATAAATCGCACCAAGAAGTTATCCCAGTAAAAAAGTTCACAACAGTAAAAATTACCTGTATTATTTTGTTACAAGTTGGTCTCGATTTCGAGTCTCAGTTTTTCCTGTAATTAGATCAACATACGAGCATGATCATAACTAAGTTACTAGCAAAATATTCAGTATTTAAGCATGACACAGTGCTGGGTGCCCCATGTCCATGCCCTGGCCCAGAGTGACTCTCCTGCACTGGTTAAGGACCACGGAATATTCAAATTTTGTCAACTCAATAATTAATGGGGAAGACGTGAGATGAAATGGGAATGAAGGATTAAGTGTTCGAATCAAATGATGATCTGGATGTGACTTGTGGCTTGTTGTGTGCTGAAACTCCTCAAAATATAGTCTAAAACAAAAGACTTTGAAACTGAGAACTGAATGTCAGAATCATGTTACACAAAGAAACTAAGATTAACATTATGTATAATTTAAATTCGAAGTCCACAAGTTCTAGGGTTTTTTCCTCAGGAAAAATCTTTGCCGAAACGCGACATCTGTTTCAAGGTTCTCCCTCAAAATAAATTTATTAATGTTGAAAAGTGGCTCTAAAACATGAAACATACACCGAGCAAATTAAAATTCAAATATTCTTAAGAGCACATTTCATTTTTTCAATTAATCAGTCTGTGCTGCATGTCTAGGCTAAAACTAGAAAAATTCAAATTACCTTGAGGCCGTTGAGGAACAGTTTTTTATACATTACACACCTTTGGATGCTATAACATTTAAGTCTCTTCGTTTGCTTTTTAGTGTCCGACAACCTCTAAAGAAAATAATTGTCTAATTTACAGTAGGTAGGTATCAAAAGAATAATAATATTTTATTCGGCCCGCTGTTAATGTGGAGGAGTAGACATCCCAACATTAATAAAACAACGGCAATGTTGAAACAATAGGATTTGGTGAAGCAGGTAACGTCTGTTGGGTCACCAGCGTGGCCAATCTTGTTTGTCTTGGTGATCTTTTTAACAAGAAATTTGTGTTAGCACACTACCGCCTTCATTAAACCGAATAGGACCTTTTGAGTCCTTGATTTATGACACAAAAAGAGAGGTGTTTGGGAAACATAATTATGATTGTTGCGGTATTCCGAGAAATTTACGTTTAATGTTGAGCCGAAAAGGTGTAGGGGTCAGTAAGAGAGGTTGTTTTCATAAGAATTTGATTTTGAATAAAACAAAAACATGTGATGGATGGAAAAATTTACATGCATGAAATGTTGGGGAGATGATTTCAGGTAAGATAGAAGAAAGTTAGACACCCAAGCAGGGTCACACATTACTCTACAAATTTTACACCATACCATTGGCCCAGAGATTGCTTACCTACATATTTTGTTATCCAACCCCATGAAAAAAAACCACTGTGTATACTGTTTTACATACTACGCACACCTCACGCACTGAATTTTTCTCTCACATGTTCATGGTAACAAAACTAGTTGATTATTGTCCTAGTGGGACTCCTAGTGCCAACGTAGCAAAACAGGTTTTCTCGGAATAAATCAACCCAAGTTTGAACTCACCATATATGACATCCGGGTCCATTTCGGTGGTACCTCTGGAAAACACTTTAGAAACTTCTCAACAACTTAACATCATCAGCTGTGGAATTATGTCCTGTGCAATGAGGAAAACAATCTGATTGCTCACTTTGAAATCCAGAGAACTAATATACACGCACGAATAAATAAAGAAAATTCAGAGTCGAAATATGACTACGTAAAAAACATTCACTTGAAATGCGATTATTTTTTCAATTAAACAATTCGGTAGGTATATTAATTATGATATAACATCTGTTGGTGAACAACTACCTATTCAATTCAATGATGATTGATGATATAGAAAATATATAAATCGACGAATAATCCACTTTGAAAATTGACCAATAGTACGCCTCACAAAGTTTAAACGCAAAAGACAACTCGAGAGAAAATTTTATAATTATTTACGATAAGGATAAGTAGGTAGTATGTATTGTATATAGAAAAAATAATTCAAATTAATATTAAGTATAATTAATTATAAATCACTGTTATAGAATATTATCTACCTACTTAGTATCTAATTTTATTAGTAAACAAAATTTCCATGTGAAATAATTTTCTTTTAAAAAATGAAAGATAGAGTAAACAAAACGGTTTGAGGAAAATATTTCTGATAGTAAAAAAAATTCAATCACTTTTCTTACATTTTATTAATATTAAAAGGAAAACAAGCGAATTTAATTTAAATTTTGTTCGGAATAAAATCGGCACGCACAACCCACGTTCGCGGTTACCTACAGA
>CM044958.1:19107867-19222324 GCA_024516035.1 Bactericera cockerelli | reverse complement strand
TACTTCTAAATGGTTCCTGAGTACTTTTTTAAACAAAAATTTTACATACAGGGTGGTTTTTTTCCGACCAATTTTTTTTCTAAATCTCGAATAACTCAAGTTTGTTTAATTTATTCGATAACAAGAACTTTCAATTGGCATCAATTTTTTTTATACAGGGTGGTTCACAAGTGAAATAATGATTTGATTTTTTTTAAAACTGAGTTTTTTTAATTTTTTATTTGGAATTAATAATTCTAACCTAATTTTACACATTTTTTGTTAGTCATATCGAAAAACGAAACTAAAGTGATGTACAGGGTGAGACATAATTTTTTTGTGACACCCTGTATATGGGCAGTCAAAGAGACATAAAATTAAACATAAAAACTAAATGTGCAAGAAAAACTTTGATTTTTAATGATATCAAAAAGCTACGGTGTTTTAACTAATATTGTCGCATGGACCACCCTGTAGATATTCTCTTAAACTATCATGTGGGTACTCGAGGTTGTATAAAATTCAACGAAGACTTCGAATCGTGGGGAAAAACGAGTAAAAAACACGAATTTTGAAGCCATTTTCAATTTGATGTACACACTGAATGATTTTAAAACTAGAAATAAAAAGTAGGTAGGTGTAGACACAAAATTGAAAATGGCTCTTTTAATTCATTTTTTTCTTCCAGATTTGGACTCCTCGTTGAATTATAGACAATTTCGACTACCCATATGATGTTTTAAGAAAATATCTACAGGGTGGTCCATGTGACAATATTAGGTAAAACACCATAACTTTTTTATATAATTGAAAATCGAAGTTTTTCTTGCACATTTAGGGCGGAATTAATAGACAACATCAATAACTTAAGTCGTTGGTAAGTGTCGATTTTCCCTATCTTACACAGTACGCAATCCGTGACTTAGCGCCACAGAGGTATTACAAAAACGTCTATTAATTCCGCTCTTAGTCTTTATATTTAATTTTAAGTCTCTCTGACTGCCCATATACAGGGTGTTACAAAAAAATATGTCTCACCCTGTACATCACTTTAGTTTCGTTTTTCGATATGACTAACAAAAAATGTGTAAAATTAGGTTAGAATTATTAATTCCAAATAAAAAATTAAAAAAACTCAGTTTTAAAGAAAATCAAATCATTATTTCACTTGTGAACCACCCTGTATAAAAAAAATTGATGCCAATTGAAAGTGCGTGTTTTCATTACACAAACACTCTCTATTCTTGTTATCGAAAAAATTAAACAAACTTGAGTTATTCGAGATTTAGAAAAAAAATTGGTCGAAAAAAAACCACCCTGTATGTAAAATTTTTGTTCAAAAAAGTACTCAGGAACCATTTAGAAGTAAAATTATCAAATAATATTCAGGTCGATCCATTTAAAAATCGAAAGTTGACACCTCAATTTCTGACTTTTGAACCACCCTGTAAAAATTTCATGACTGAAACCGCATAATTAGACTATGTACCCAAGGATTTTTTATTTTTCAAAAACTCTTTCAGGGGCCGAGTAATTTGAGGTGTCCAAGTTTGGTGGGACACCCTGTATATATTGATAAAAAAAATTAGCACCATATTTTATCTTCGGTCACTCAGTTAAAAAAGTAATCGGTCAATCCACCAGAGTTTAAACTCAAGTCTTTAGAAGTGGAATATTGACCGGCTCATGAGATCAAATTATGTACAAACATATTTATTTTCCATGATACCTATCTAATTGAAGAACCTCCTTGTTTCTGTTGATTATGCAATATGCAGTTTTTTCTGGAATATTGTAATTTCTTCACTTCTGTTTACTTTCAATAATAATAATAGATTTAGGGCCGAATTAATAGACAACATCAATAACTTAAGTCGTTGGTAAGTGTCGATTTTCCCTATCTTACACAGTACGCAATCCGTGACTTAGCGCCACAGAGGTATTACAAAAACGTCTATTAATTCCGCCCTTAGTTACTTACTTTGAATCGCTGCAAGAATTCGTCCCAGGACAGGAAGCTGTCAGTATAGAGGGCGTTGACTGAGTAGTAGATCTCCAGGAGAGTGAGAGGGTACAGGGCAGCCAGGCAGACGCTCAGGATGGCTGACACCTGCAATGTGGAGCATGGAAAATTTGTAAATAAAAATATTTACAAGAATCCAAATGAATTATATTTCTTTTACAGTAGTACTTTGTCAAGTAGATTAATATCTAAAAAATGAAAATTATTTGCTTTTATTTTACAGCTATATGAACTTTCCTCTTAAATTATTATTAAGAAACTACATATTTGTTCAATGGTTTTCACTCTAGAACCCGTAGTCACCGTGGTCGAGTGAGTTAGAGCACTAGGCTTACACGCACGGTGACCTGGGTTTGATCCTCAGCGGCGCAGAAATTTTTCTACTATGTTCTTGGATCACTCATATCAAGGCAAAAATTAGATTTGGATATACTGATTAAATTAGAGAGGTTAGTTAATGGCATGGATATTCAGAACTATTACCTGCTGATGAGAGTAAAGAAGCTCGAAACAGCTGTCCAGGTATGTTTTTATATTCATGTACATCTAGTTAAACTTCTCACTATTCTGTTTATACTGATATAAAAAAAGTCCTATAATTCTGCGCTCACCGTTTGGAAAGAGGCGAGGGTGGGGAAGCGCAGGTTGAACGTGAGCAGGTAGATCTGGGCCAGAGTCACAGGCAGGACCTTGAAGCTGGCGGACTTGGCCACTAGCGAGCCCCGCTCTATCAGGTCCAGGGTGAGCTTGACGAAGAGGAAGCAGCCGCGAGCCAAGCCCTGCAGGTGGGCGGTGAAGCGCGTCTGGCCCGCGGCGGAGGGCACCACGCTCGCCTGCATGCGGGGGGACGCGTGCAGGCGGTAGGAGATGTAGTCCGTGAGGTCCTTGGCTATGTGCTCCGAGGCGGAGCTGTACACGTCGAGGCTGGAACCAGGTGAAGTGTGTAGGTGTCAAGTTAGAAGTGTGTAAGTGTTAAGTTTTTTTTTTTTTTTTTGCCGATCGAATAATACCCTTTCGGTGGGGACTTCCCCCGAAAGATCACTCGCGATGGTGTTTGAGCCATCGCTGAGCTCGGATGAATGGAGAAAACACCCCGGAACTACCAGGGGCATGACTTCAGGGAAGTGTTAAGTTAGAAGTGTGTAAGTGTTAAGTTAGAAGTGTGTAGGTATCAAGTTAGAAGTGTGTTAGTGTCAAGTTAGAAGAGTGTAAGTGTTAAGTTAGAAGTGTGTGGGTGTCAAGTTAGAAGTGTGTAAGTGTTAAGTTAGAAGTGTGTAAGTGTTAAGTTAGAAGTGTGTAAGTGTCAAGTTAGGAAAACCAGCGACAAAAGGTACAATCAAAATAATTTCAAAATGAGAACACGTGGCTTTTTTGTTTTACTTTTAAAAAATCCAAGTGTTTACATCTTCAAACTAGTTCTCTTGTTATTTGTTATACCAACAGTTGTGTTAAGCTGTATGTGTAAGTTCTTTCTGAGATTTTGAATAATTTCTTTGTTATAAAAAATATTTTTTCTATGTCTCATATAAATGATAGTAAGAATTCACTACTATCTTTGTTAAATTAAACTAAAATTATCATATTTGCTTTGATCGTGATGTAACAAACTCGACTACTTGAGACTCGAACCACCGACCTTCAGGTTACGAGTACACCAACTTATCCATCGGGCTATAATCTTTGTTAAATATAGGTACATATTTCGAAGAAGAAAAAAAAGGTAACACATACAGATGTATGGTTTTCCTGTTGGAATCATTAATCAATTCATTCATCTCACCTCAACTTGTGTAAAGGCATCGAGGGCAGGACAGTCTCCAGATGTGTTCGCACAGTGGCTACGATCTTGAGCCACGAGGGAAAGCTATGTGCATGCTTGGCGAGGAAGGAAGCAATGGTGTCCCCATGGTCGGGGCGATGGTACTCTGCTTCCCCGAGCGCGTCGACTAGGAGTATGGCGGGCTGGGAGGGGGTGATCTTGCCCAGGCGACGTAGCGTCGCCAGTGGTTCAAGCAGGCCCCGTGTGAAAGCAGCGTCTGGGTCTGCGATACACTCCCGTAGTGTGACAGCGTCCTGAAGGAAGAAATTGGACATTGATTTTGGAGTTTCTATTTGTTGTGAATTTTGATTTTAGCTTGTATAAATTCAATAGACAACACAAAAAAGCGGTTTTAAGACCGTGCAGAAGACCGTTACTTAAGTTAGACTATTTTTTTTTTTTAATACATGACAAGTAAAATGGAAGGCCCCGGTCGGCCCTTCCGGCTTTTAGGCTATATTTTTTCATTTTTCTCGCGAATTTTAAATGAAATGCTATATTTTTTATTCCTGTTAATTAAAGTCCGATTAAGGCTGAGTATAATGAGCTTTTAAATTTTTCAAAAACCTTATCAGGGGCGGAGCTAGTAGGGTGCAAGGTTCAAAACTGTTAAACCCTGTATTTCAGCATTAGTTAGATTTTTTAGTACTCTTTTTATTTTCATAGGTTCGAAATATTGTTTTACACCATATGAAATCAAAAAAATATTCTTGTTTATTTCTAATCATGGTCATAGTAAGGTTTTTGTAAAAGTACTTTTTTTCTCACGTCAATTTTTCCGTAAATTAATGGTGTTCTCGAAATTGGCATTTTTAGAGGTGAAAATCTGCAGTGACATATGTTTTTTATGCTTAAAATCGAAAGAAAACTTAACGGAGAAGCGATTAAGATCATAAAAAAAGCCATTTAACCTGCTAGTTTTTTCACAACAGTGTCCGGTAAAGTGGGTGAATTTCGAAATTATTGGATTTTATTGTTGAGGAAACACAATTGGCATAGAAAATAAATAATATCTAATAAGGGAATAATACTTCAATAAACATAACTTAATGCGAATATAAATGAAAATTATTTCTTCTAAATCAGTGCCGGATATATTTTTTTTTTCTCTCTCTCTCTCTCTTCTCCTCTTTAAAATACAGTAGAAATCGTTTATAACGACACCGTTTATAACGAACAATCGGCTATAGCAAACAAAATCTCCGGTCCCTTGGAGACTTATGGAAAATTAACATTGGTATCGTTTATAACAAACATCGGCTATTAGGAACAATATCGGCTTTAGCGAACAAATTCTCAAGTCCCGTGGCTACTTTCTATCGGTTATAACGTACAAAATTCATTTTGATGCTCTGTGAGTAAAACAGAAAACATGTTTAGTTATGCAGATTTTTGTCAAGGAGTAGATGAGTGACCTGTCTAATATAGATCATTTTTTTAGGAACTTTAAAGTTAGTATTGTTTCAGATTTTGAATTAGTGGATTATGAATGTACCTACATTCATACATAATTGTACATTTTTCATGTCTTACGAAGTTCCCTTATAACGTACATTGTTCTCTATAAGCGATACATATCGGATATAGTGAACTTGTTCCTTATAGCCGATATATCGGTTATAGTGAAAATCGGCTATAAGGAACAAATCTGTCCGGTCCCTTGAAGTTCGTTATAAACGATTTCTACTGTAATTGAATTGGTTTAATTTTCACCCTCAAGAGTTTGGTAATTGACCTGGTATTTTTTTCTCTTAAATTTCGAGATAATTGGATTTTTGCTGTTGAGGAGAAAACACATTTTTTTTAAAAAACAAAAGAAAACTAGTTTTTCCATACTGAGTCCGGTGAAATGTGTAAATTACGAAATTACTGGGAAACACAATTGGCATACAAAATAAATAATACCTTACTAGAGAATTAATCTTCACTAAACATAAATACAAACGAAATTAAATAAAAAAATCTTCTGAAAATAATCTTTCTTAAAAATAAAGAGTTTGGTAATCAACCTGGAAAATGGCCCTTTATTTAGAGACCTGGTATTACTAGCAACACCAGTATGATTTTTTTTTTTTTTTTTTTTTTGGTTTAATATCGCGTTTCAACTGCATGGTCATATCATAACGGGGGTGTTACCCTCCATTAGCAAGAAACTCACGAACCTGCTAAACACATTTATCTCACCCAGCCTGGGTTAGGCCGGAATGCCAGCATCACGAAGTCTTCACCTCGCTGGACGTTGCTTAACTTCGGTGATCCTACAAGAATCGTTGCATTCCAAGCGCCATCGGACTGACTTCAGAATGATCGACAATGTGTTTTCTACAGACTTTACCAACTTACCAACTAAAATTGTCTCAAGAGGGACCCCTAGGCCAACTTTAGAAGCAGCATTATCCGATAATTATTTTTGATACAACTTGAACTTTGAGAAGTGAAAAAGAGAAAGAAAGAAAAAAAAAATATCCGGCACTGATTTAGAAGAACTTGAACTTTGAAAAGTGAAAAAAAAGAGAGAGAAAAAAAATAAATAAATGTCCGGCACTGATTTAGAAGAAATAATTTTCATTTATATTCGCATTTAGTTATGTTTATTGAAGTATTAGGGTCAAGGGGGGTATTTACGAACAGGGGGTAATTACGAACAGTGGTCATTGTACCTAAACAGGATAAGATATTTCGAATCTGGTGGTTGAATACTATTATTTTGAATTGTTTTTACAGGTTGAACACGAGTTTTCGATAGCATTTATTTTCAGTTGTAGTTAGTAAGCTAGTGAAAATAGATCTATCAAAAAAATTGATTTTTGAAGTTTTTGATTTTTTTAAAACCATTTTTTAGGTAAGTGTTACTTGAATTTTTATCATTATTTTACTTTTAATTATTGATAAACATGTTTTTGGTTATTATTTTACAAAAATAATTGTTTTAACCATATTTTAAGTTATAGTTTTTGGGTGTTCTTAATTACCCCCGCATTTTTTTGCTATGGGGTAATTACGAACACATATTTTGGGTGTTTGTTTTACCCTATAACTTTTTTTGTATTTATCAAAACACTCAGAATGCCCCGGAACTACAAGATGAAGAAACCACCTCCTTTGTATACAGAAGCACAAATGATATCTGCTATCGTATTAGATGTTTTTAATGGCAACCTGGCTGTCAGAAGAGCAACGGCAGTTTTTTGAGATTCCGCAAACCAAAGTAGAATTTTCCAAACGTAAGGCTCAAATTTCTGAAATACTGTGAGGTTGTAAGAAGTACCAAGATATTAGTACCCTAATGTATTGGACCCAATGAAGGTATTTGTGTACTTGAACATAGCAAAAGAAAGGAAGAAAAATGAAAGTGTAGAAAACGAAAAGAAATATAGGGGGAACAGTTTCAAAAAAGAAGAAAAAAATGAAGGTAGAAGAAGACAAATCTGAGATTGACAATGACCTAGAAACTATTGAAAAGACCAAAATCTGTAAAAAAAAAAAAAAATTAAAAAAATATATAAAACACCTTTCAAAAGCTCTCATAATTAACTATTACTATTATTATGCTTTTATTACCAGCCTCCGTGGCGTAACGGTTGTGACTACTGCCCGTAGTCCAGAGATCCTTAGTTCGATTCCCGGTTGGAGCAGTGTTTTCGCACAGAAAATTCTGTCCCCTCCGAACATGTGAGGCTGGCGATTCCGGCCCCACCCAGGCTGGGTGAGGTCAATGTGGGTAGCTGGTACGATTCCCAGCGAATGGAGGGTGAAACCCCCGTCCTGTCTACCTCAAGTCAGGATGTTAAAACCAAATAGAATCAATGGACATGAAAGGAGGCTAGACATTGGATCTGGGCGTCCATATAATCCTCTCACCACCGTGATTTAGGTATCTGTACCTATCTCACGGACACGAAATTATTATTACTATTATTTGCAAGATAGAGATACCCTATTTGATAAGAGCTGACTAACTTCGTGGTTAGGATTCAAACCACTATCCTGTGTGTACATAAACTTTGCATATTGTCATACAGGTGGCTAAAGACACAAAGTACAATTTTGGTGTATTATTTGTACATAAAAAGCACATATTGCCATTAAAAAGTTCGTTTTTAATATTGTATAATGTGTTCGCATTTACCCCCGTCAGGCGGGGGTAAATGCGAACAGGCGGGGGTAAATAAGAACACCACTAAACAGATACTACAGTATGCACAAAACTATTTATAATGCACCATTAGAATGCTAAATAAGTCTATATACCGAAAAAATCACAAGACATGGATTTTATGAAAGCAACTCAGGGTTACAGATATGTTTATAAAATGTAGCTCAAAATCGTTCGTAATTACCCCCCTTGACCCTATTCCCTTATTAGATATTATTTATTTTCTATGCCAATTGTGTTTCCTCAACAATAAAATCCAATAATTTCGAAATTCACCCACTTTACCGGACACTGTTGTGAAAAAACTAGCAGGTTAAATGGCTTTTTTTATGATCTTAATCGCTTCTCCGTTAAGTTTTCTTTCGATTTTAAGCATAAAAAACATATGTCACTGCAGATTTTCACCTCTAAAAATGCCAATTTCGAGAACACCATTAATTTACGGAAAAATTGACGTGAGAAAAAAAGTACTTTTACAAAAACCTTACTATGACCATGATTAGAAGTAAACAAGAATATTTTTTTGATTTCATATGATGTAAAACAGTATTTCGAACATATGAAAATAAAAAGAGTACTAAAAAATCTAACTAACGCTGAAATACAGGGTGTAACAGTTTTGAACCTTGCACCCTACTAGCTCCGCCTCTGATAAGGTTTTTGAAAATTTTAAAACCTCATTATACTCAGCCTAACTTGGACTTTAATTAACAGGAATAAAAAATATAGCATTCCATTTAAAATTCGCGAGAAAAATGAAAAAATATGGCCTAAAAGCCGGAAGGGCCGACCGGGGCCAAAAATAAATATGACCACAGGATGGGCCATAGGGCACTTCCTATACTTAGAACTTTACAGAATTGAAAAATTCCGTCGCGTTCAAAAGTTACGAGGGGGTGGCCACCTTTTCTGAAACATACTGTATAACAATGACAGTTTACATAATTCATAATATTTTTAACTGAACTTATGCTAGTTTCTTTTGGCTGTCGTCATCCCACACTAAGGGCCACACCTATGAAGTATGGTCCTTGTGTCGTGGGGTGCAGCCTTGTTTTAGTTTCTGTGTTAATTATTATTACTATCCTTTACATTTCTATTTCTTTTTGTTAAAACAATATTATAAGTTATTTTTAAAGTTATATTATATTAAAACAATATTATAAGTTATAACCTATAGTTTATATGCAAGTATTTTTTATTTATTTAATACGTTCAGGCTTATCAGGTCTGCTCTCAAATAGACAACACCTCTCTTCTCAACATACCAGAATTCAAATCATGGATAAAATCTCAGGAAGAGATAGGTGCCATAGTTTACATATTTTTGACGCGGGATAAAAGTATCCCATTAAAAATCAGTACATCACCTAGTAAAAAAAAAAAAAAAAATCTCAACATACCTGCACATGAGCCTCGTTGAGCAGGTACTCTCTGTAGGCCGCTAGCTGCGGGGCCTGACACAGCTGGGCCACTAGGGAGTGAATGAAGTCTGCCACGCAGCAGGTGGTGTTGTTGTCGGCCTGGCAGAAGTGGTAGGCGACCACTTGGCTGGCTAGCTGGCAGAGCTTCTCACTGGCGGGAGGAGGGGAGGGGTGGTGCAGGTTGGGGGAGGAGGCGTTTAAGCTAGGACGGTCCTTGCCGTTAGGAGTGAGGCTTTCTGTGGAGGAAGAGATTTAATAAAGTAATAAAAAAAAATTTTTTTTTTAATCAACAAATTCCTTTTTCGAAAAAATTAATATTAGGGGCGGAATTAATAGACGTTTTTGTAATACCTCTGTGGCGCTAATTCACTGATTGCGTACTGTGAAAGATAGGGAAAATCGACACTTACCAACGACTCCAGTTATTGATGTTGTCTAGTAATTCCGCCCTTAATAAAGTGATTCAAGTTTTTTTTTTAATTGGCAAATTTCGTTTTCAAAAAATTTAATAGTAGAAGATCTTTTTGGGGTCGCAGTGTTACACTGGGATCCACCAAATGCAACATTTTGTTGGGAAACGAATCAAACACAGGGAAAGAAGGTGTAAATTACTGCCGAATACGCTCCCGTATCGGCCCATCATCTACAAACTTATTTTATTTCACAAGAAAAAAAAATCTGCCCAGGTTTAAATTTTAACTGTTCAAAATTTCAATTACCTATTGTTTGATTTCTCATTTCTTGTTCTTGCTGATAGGGGGAGGTTTGAAACCACTAATCCCCTCTCACCTAGACTACGCACCTTCGCCGGTGCGTCACACTGAAATTTAATATTCTGCTCACACGATTAATTTTTTTTATATAAGTTTCTATGTATTTATATTTTACAATAACTTCTTCAACAAACAATGAGGGTATACCCACCTTCAAATGATAAAAAAAATCTTGTGCTGAAGGTGGGAATTTTTTTTTTTTTTTTTTTTAAATATTTATTTAAAGAGAGGTTTGTAACATTCAGAGTCCTTGCCCCCCTACCTTCTAGCGATATCAAAATGAAGAATTACCTTGACTATGTGAGGCCTCTTTCCTGCGGCGACCGAAGCAACTGAGCTCCACCAGCTGCAGGATGAAGGCTGTCTTGCCTGTCCCGGGGAGTCCCGTGATGAGGGCGCCGGGTATGGGAGACTTGAGGGCGCCCTCCAGCTCCCTGACCAGCCACTCCCGGCCCAGGAACACAGGGTCAGGCTCCTGTAGGGGCACCTGAGGGAATAGACAAGTTTATACATGTCTAGTCTTAGGACGGAATTAATAGACAACATCAATAACTTAAGTCGTTGGTAAGTGTCGGTTTTCCCTATCTTACACAGTACGCAATCCGTGACTTAGCGCCACAGAAGTATTACAAAAACGTCTATTAATTCCGCCCTTAGACTCGTATACAGAGACGATTTTGTAATCCCTATAGGGTTCACTGTAGGGTGGTCTCGAGCTTGCTATAGGTAATACTTCGACCTTGACAATTATTTATTAAAGAAAACATCTGATTGCACATGCGCACAGACGCTTTAAACAAACGTCTCTGAATAACAAAATCAGCTGAAGGGACAAATGACCCAGGCATCCTTACAGTGAGGACTCTGCATACAACCCATAGTGTTTCAACAATGTTGTTGTTATTATATTTCTGTTGATGAGAACTAATCAAACTCACTTTACTATTTTTTGCTTACCTGGGGACTTGAACCACCGGGTTACAAGTCCGCCGCCTTATCGATGAAGCTACTGAGCTCGGTATGTTTGAACAATGTACTTTTAGCATTGATAGATGTTCATTACTTTATTATAATTTTTCTATTTAAATGGACGAAAAAAAAATGCTTGATCAAGCACAGGCGTATTTTTTGGTGAAATGTTTTGGTTTCAGAACCCGAACACTTTCTCAGGATAGTTTATAGTTATTGAAACATACCTAAAAGAAGAGGTGTTTGAGCATGTTTCTAGTCATAGTGTTAAAACAATGTTGTTGTTATTATATTTGTGTTAATCAGAACTAATCAAACTCACTTCACTATTTTTGCTTGACTGGGGATTTGAACCAGCCGGTTACAAGTCCGCCGCCTTATCGATGAAGCTACTGAGGTCGGTGTGTTAGAACAATGTACTTTTAGCATTGATAGATGTTTATATTACTTTATTATAATTTTTCTATTTAAACGGACGAAAAAAAATGCTTTACAGGTATCAAACACAGACGTATTTTTTGGAGAAATGTTTTGGTTTCAGAACCCGGACACTTCCTTAGGATAATTTATAGTTATTGAAACTTACCTCAAAGAAGAGGGGTTTGAGCATGAGCTGCTGGGATGCTGTGAGCTGATTACTAGAGGATTGGGCGGACTGCCTGTACTGCGCGAATCTCACTGCAACAATTTCAAATGGCACATTGGAAATTAACATATCTGACGGCTACAGTCATGAATAAACACGGAAATTGGAAATTATACCGGAAGACAGAATTATTAAAAAGTGAGGGTGAAATAGTTTACGCCAATCCAGGAGTCTGGATGTTCTGTACAAAATATCAGTCCCAAATTGGAAACAAACGTGTAGCACAGTAGCCTACAGGTTAAGAAATGGGAAAGCTAATCCATTTGGAATGGCAGTGCAGAAATAAAATGCGTACGTATTTTAGGCGTAATTGATATATTTTCTCAATAAAAATAAATAGATAAATAGTGGCCGGCTGGCAGACTCTTTTCTTAGGAAGTTATATAGGTACTTTCATGGCTATTCTAAAGAGTTTATTATAAAAAGAAAAAATTGAAGACCCCTCCAATCCCTCCATCCTATCTTTTTGTCTCCTCAAAATTGAGATTAACTTTCATGTATGTAGGTGTATTTTCAGTTCTCATTTCCACGCACCTTTAGGGTCGATGGGGCCCTTGACAGTCCCGGCCCTGGCGGATCTCCTCAGAGGTGTTCTTCTGGTCTTGAACAGGCTCAACTCCTCAATCTGACCCGGCTGGCTCGCTACAGGGACACACACAAACACAGGGCGGCACACGTTAACACAACACGAGAGGTTAAATTTAAACACCATGCATAAAGTTAAATTCTAGGTATAGTAGTGATTTTTTTTTTTTTTTAAAGATGAGTGTTTCATAACCGTTTTTATTTCGAAGCCATGAAGCTACTGTAGACGTTTGTGGTCTGTGTTGTAGCCTACCTATCCCGTAGTATGCCTCCCCTCTGAACCCGGGACCTTCCGCATGACAAGCGAGTGCTTAACCACTGAGCTATTTATTTAGACTGTCGGCTCGAGACCTGGAGTCCCATTACGCTAACGGTTTTTGTAGTGATCAACTCAACTTTCGTTAAGTGATAATAAAAATCTGACCACTCAACTTGTCATTTCTTCCATATAATTATGTTGGTGTATTTCCATGCACCTGTATTATGTTTCTATGTAAATCCTGTAATATGTTGTATCACCTGTAATATGTTGTATGTTTCTATGTAAATCGGGCTTGTCCCGTTAAATAAATATATACAATATCACAATTAAGGTACATAGAAATAGGTAGAGTTTAATAAAAACATGGCCAGTGGTCCGATTTTCAAGTCAGTGCAGTAAGACTAGAATGAGTACCTAATACTTGTGCAACATCAGCTAATTCTATGCGTGACTTTGAAGTCTGATTAGGTCATGAAAATAACAAGTTCTGTAAGCACTCTCTAAGCATCAGGAGTCAGTTATAGGACACGGGTTAGAAATGCTCGCTACTCAAATCAAAATACATACTGACACAACAAAACTCTATTTTACGCAAATATTAGAAATTACTTGCTACAAAACACAAACAAACTCTAGTTTAATTTTCTCAAATGAAAATATGAGAGACCTGTAATATTTTCGAGTGACCTAGATTTATTTTTCGAAATAATCTTAACTGATGATGGGTATTTTTAATATTTTCCAACATTGTCTAGTAGTCTAGTACCTCCTAACCTAATGTATTTACTTTTTTTTTGCACTGTAAACATGCCATAATACAGTACAGCCGAAGCGTGTAGTAAACCGTACAACACCAGGTCCATAGCCAGGTTCATTAACATGACACTTTGTTACCTTAAGACACTTTGTTACATATTATTTTACAAGTAGCTACCTACCTAGGAAACTGTTCTACATCTACAATTAAGTGAGCTAACTAGGCGCACTCAAGTAATTTATTCCAGTTTAATTACAGCAATTAAAATGGTGTCAAGATTTAATTACTACCTATTGGGCCTCTGACAATTTGTTAGCTCCAAGCAAGTGTAGTAAGTACTGGAGTAATTAGCCAACCTATAGATAATTGGCACAAGTTGTTCACTTCTTACTTTGGAGAGATATATTTTGTGTTCCACTGTTATTCCAGTTTACTATTTTCTATTATGGTTAGGTAACACAGCTATCAAACAAATCACGAATTTTTCTTGCTAGCATACCTGTATCAAAGAATTCAGTCCATTTACACTAAGCAAAACAAAATAAGGGCCACAAGTATTTTTAGAGATTCGGACACTACTTACTTTCAAATGTTTAGCTTAAATATGAAATAAAGGTGAAATTACTCCAATACATTCTTCTCTAACTATTTTGATAAAAGCAAACGAGTTTTTATTAAAAAAAATCAAGATTTTTATTTATTTTTTGAAAATGGTCGTTTTCGAACAAACTTGAGAATAAAAGTTAAGACGCTTGTTCAACCATCACAACAGCATACCAAGAAGGAATGGAAATTTATCGACTCTTTAGTATCGAGTGTGACCTCCTCGATCTGTTACACATGTCTGGACTCTTCTTGGCATGCTTTGGATGAGTACATGGATGCGCTCTTCCGAAATCCTGTTCTATGCAGCTGTTAACGCCTCCATGAGCTGATCTTGAGTCTGGATCTGGTCTTTTAAGGTTTTAATCTCCCTCTTAGGGTAATCTCATGCATGTTCAATAGGGTTGAAGTCAGGGCTTATCGCTGGCCAGCCGACAACTCTGATCCCCGCTGATTGAAATACCTCAACAGTGGCTCTTGCCGTATGGGGGCGGGCATTATCACGCATGAAGATAAAGTTGGGCCCGGTTCTTTCGCTAAATGGAAGCACATGGGGAACGATGACATTATCCACACAAAGTTGAGAGGTTACTGTTTCGTCAACAAGGAAAACCAGATCGGTTTTCCCTCTGCTACTGATGCCACCCCACACCATAACACTTGGTCCCCCATGAGGATCTGCTTCATGATTACAAGAGCTCTGAAACCTCTCTCCTGAGCATCGGAACACTCAAATGCGTCTATCGTCGCTTTAAAATTTCACTTTACATTCATCCGAGAAGAGCACACACTTCCATTCCTCATCAGTCCAGTACAGGTGTTCTCTAGCCCACCCTAATCTTGCAGCGCGGTGTCCAGAACTAAGTTTAGGTTTACGAACTTTTCTTCTAGAGCGAATTTGTACCTCTCTCAATCTTTTGTGAATAGTTTGAGCACTTACAACTGTGTTCGAGTACTCATGGAGGTCCATTTGTACGCGGGGGCCGGATGTGAACCGTTCCTGCAGGGCTGTCCTCGCTATAAATCGGTCTTCTCTCACAGTGGTTGAGCGCTGTCTCCCACTTCCTGGTCTTCTTGATAAATTTCCAGTATTTTTGTAACGACTCTATAGATTTTGAATGGCTCGCCGTGACACTTGAAGCCTGTTGGCCACACTCCGCTGAGAAAGGCCCTTTTTAAGTAGTGTTACGGCTCTGATACGCAATTCTTGACCTAAATGGTGTCGAACCCTCGACATGTCGATAAGAAACACTAAAAGTGACTTTAAATCAAGAGGAAATGTTATTAAGAAAAAATATTAAAGTAATCAATCAAACCGTTCGAGATAGGAAAATTAACTGTTTTGATTATTATCTCAAATAATGATATTTACCTCATGCCATCTATTCAAGTTAAGGTCACAATTCATACCTGAACGTCTAATTAACAAGATTTGTAAGATAACAAGAGTAAACTTTCAATCCAAGGTGTACTATACACGATGATCTTAGAAATTACAGGTGGCCCCTATTTTGTTTTGCTTACTGTATACATATAGGACCTATTAATATAGATATTAATACATAGTAGGTACAAAATACTATGAATAGGTAGAAAAATGCCAACTAGGTATTGTTGGTAGGTACCTACTACATATTATTGAAACTTATTCTAATATCATTAGATCAGTATCAGTATAAACAGAAAAGTGAGAAGTTGTACTAGATGTACATAAATATCAGAACATACCTGGACAGCTGTTTCGAGCTTATTTGCTCTCTTCAATAGTTGTGATGTTGTGAATATACATGTCATCAACTAACCTCTCTATTTTAATCACATTTTAACCTCAGATATTATTAGAAAACTAACTACGTATTAGAACAATAAAAACAAAACGTAGAGGTTATTGAATTAAAAAAACATGGAAGTATTCCCATGTTTTTAGTGTATAAAAAATCAGGTTATTGAATTGGGCAGTGTAGGCAACTTACTGGTGATATTATTAGCAAAATAACTACGTATTAGAACAATAAAAACAAAACTTGGAGGTTATTGAAATAAAAAAACATGGAAAGTATTCCCATGTTTTTTTTTTTAAACCCGCCCTTTAGTTAGGATATTATATATTATGTATATTATATTATTTTTTTTCTTTCTTTTTTTCTATTATATTGTATTTTAATTTGTAATTATTTATGTTGTATGTAATATTGTAATATGTCCTATTAATAAAGTGTAAAAAATAAATAAAAATGTTTTTAGTGTATAAAAAATCAGATTATTGAATCGGGCAGTGTAGGCAACTTACTGGTGACGGAGTGGCGACGGCTGATGGGGCTGGAGGAGCAGTTGCTGTGGGAGGACATGCTCATGAGGGAGGCCACTGACTCGGAGGAGGGCTGAGTCCTGTGCAGGTGCACGTCAGCCTCGGAGGAGCCTGCCAGAGTGGAGTAGAGGGAGTCATTGAGTATGGTAACAAACTAGCAGTATGGTAACAAACTGGCAGTGTGGTAACAAACTGAGTGTGGTAACAAACTGAGAGTATGCAATAATAATAATTCCGTGTCCGTGAGATAGGTAGTGATACCTAAATCACGGTGGTGAGAGGACTATATGGACGCCCAGATCCAATGTCTAGGCTCCTTTCATGTCCATTGATTCTATTTGGTTTTAACGTCCTGACTTGAGGTATACAGGACGGGGGTTTTACCCTCTATTCGCTGGGAATCGTACCAGCTACCCACATTAACCTCACCCAGCCTGGGTAGGGCCGGAATTGCCAGCCTCACATGTTCGGAGGGAACAGAATTTTCGGTGCGAAAAGTCTGCTCCAACCGAGAATCGAACTCAGGATCTCTGGACTACGGGCAGTAGTCACAACCGTTACGCCACGGAGGCTGGCAGAGTATGCAATAAAATGACAGTAACAAACTGATAGTATATTATGATAATAAACTGACAACGATAACTAGCAGCTCAAAGGTAAATAAGTACGTGTAGCTTTCCTTCGCTATTCAACGAGGTAATGCCACATCTATTTCAGGTACCCTGCCCAGTGGAAAATTATTAGAATTTTTTTATTGACTAAGGTCACTAGGGAAATGTTTTAAAGCTGTTATTTTAAATATATTCTGTCGATTGAGCATGATTAGGTTCATAAAATATTAAAGAGGCATAAATATTTTCTAAACCTAAGTTCGTATTGTTCTTGAATGGCCATTCATGCTTTTTAAGTGAATCTTTAAAACTAAAATCTATAAATTAAAAATATGCAAACTAATCTTCAAATAAACGAGGTTTTACAAATGCCCTTCTACACAGCAGCTACTCACCCGTGAGAGTGGACACAGGGCTGGTATTATTAGAGGCGAGGGTGTTGTGGCCCTGGTCCAGACTAGCCAGGGACGATATGGAGGCACAGGAGTCCCGGGTGTTCCTGTGGCTGCCTGCCCCCCCGGACCCGGGCCTGTTGCGTCGGGCATTGTCCCCCAGCAGTAGTCCCAGACGCATGTACAGGTCGTTCTGAGAGCTTTTCTTGGAGGGGGGCAGAGCCACCGGCTTGATGCAGCCACCTTCGTCATCTGCAAGTGAGAACAGACGGGGGAATGTTTTTTTTTTTTTTTACAATGTCTCCTTATTTTCTAGACATTTTACAAGTTATTGATAGATCAAGATGGTAGAAAGGTACAATATTGAAGGTATGAAGAAAGAAGTATATAAGAAATATATAGGATATATATCTAAATTTAATACATAAGGACGAACATAGATAGGTATATGTTACACCATACACCATAATGTTACACCATACGTCATTCAAACCAACTACTGTTCCTTGATACCTTATCTATCTGGGCGACTCTTAATTTCAAGGATATTTTTGAGATGACCAATAAAGGCATTCCATTCCGAAGTAATGTCCGGATATCGGTTCTGGGCTGAAATTACATTTACCTGAAAAATGGGGAGAGGATTTTAGATTGTAGAAAACCCTTTCATGGGCTCTAATTAAAACAAGGCCTGTGTTTGAAAGCAAATTTTTCCCTAAAAAAAGGATGAAAATTTTAATAAAGGTGATTTCATCCGACAGTAGTCTTTAGGCTACGCAATTCAAGAAGTAACTCTGTCATCATAGGGTAGAAAATCCTATGATCTTCTGCCGCATTCTTATTATTGCAAAGATAGGTATACATCAATTATATAGGTACATAAAAGGTGAAACGTTAAAAAATAGAATTATTCTTAATAATATTCTAAAACATGCAAAAGTTCAAATTCAAACAGGGCGAAGAAAATACTTAAAAGATTCAAATGTTCACGCAAGAAAGTCAAAGTCAACAAACTAAAATTCAAACATAATATATCAATGTATGAATAAAAAGAAAATGAAGTGTGGATAGAAGAAGTAACGGTGGCTAACTACAAGCGGGCTAGTGTTTCAAAGTGAAAACAGGTAAAATGTCAAACTCAACGCACAAAACAAATAAATTTTAAATTTTCAAATAAACTTTGATAAAAAAACAAAAATGGAAAAAAAGTCCTGAAAAAAGTAATAAACCATACGTTTCAAAGAGCTAAAATACATCGCCCATTCATACCTACCTAAAAAGAAGTAAGGTAAAAAAAATCTGTATATAAAAAAAATCATCCAAAATACAGGTGTCCAAGTGAAAGAAAGAAAAATCCAATCCAGATCGTGAAAACCAAACTCATATAAACAAAACTAAAAGATCAAAATTGTGTCACTCGGAAAATTGGGTCGTGCAGGGAAAGGGTTTCAACCTTGTGACTGAGAGAGCTGGTTGAGGCCAGCCAGGGAGGGTATGCTGCCCAGCGACCAGAGGGACTTTATCTTCCCCAGCACCACTGAGGACCAGCGTCTGTTGTCCGGCAGGATGGTGGAGCAGGCAGAACCAGTGGAGTAGGTGGACTGGGACAGTCTCTCCAGAGCTTCAATTCAATTCAATTCAATTATTTATTTATTGTACAGAATGTTACGTGGACATGTAGTACAAAAGTCAACAATAAAATAAAAATACTTAATTATTAAGTTTAAATGATAAAAAATAAAAAAATATAACTAAAACGACAACTCAGTAATTGTAAACGTGTAGCTACCTGAAAGAAGGAAAACGAAATTGTAAATTTCCCTCTCTCTCTCTCTCTCTCTCTCTCTCTCTCTCTCTCTCTCTCTCTCTCTCTCTCTCTCTCTCTCTCTCTCAAAAAAAAAAAAAAATAATAAAGTAAAAAAAAAAAAATAGTAAATGGTTTTATTGGTACTTATTAGCTTGTTTGTCTCAATGTCTCACTTAGCTCTTCAAGTGAGTACGGGGATACATTACATAAAGGTATTTTGCCCAGTAGTTTAAGGTGTTCAGGTAATTTATTGTAAACATTTATCCCTGTGCTAGAAGTAGTGGAGACGGGAATAACTAAGGGTTGTATGCAGAGTCCTCAGTGTAGGGATGCCTGGGTCATTTGTCCCTTCAGCTGATTTTCAGAGACGTTTGTTTAAAGCGTCTGTGCGCATGAGCATTCAGATGTTTCTTTAATAAATAATTGGCAAGGTCGAAGTATTCCATATAGCAAGTTCGGGACCACCCTACAGTGAACCCTAGAGGGATTACAAAATCGTCTCTGCATACCAGCCTAACTGTCTAAAGTTAGACCTTTTCAGTCCCTCTACTACCTGTCTACTGTACTTTCAGCATTAGCCTGATGTTCGGGTTCAGGCAGGCCTAACAAGATAATTGTATTATTATCCTCTCCTATAATATACTTACACATATAATTCAAGAAATCGATTTCATTCTATTCAGCGCTAACATAATATGAAGAAATAATTGAAGCACATATGAAAACTTTCCAATTTCTACACGGTCTCTTGATCTTATCTAAATTTAATGAAAACGTATTGGAGCATGGAGGATAAATCAGCTTGTTAAGCATAATTCCTATAAGAATTAATTAGGTAAACGCATAAAGCTAGCTGCGAACTTAATAGCGGTAATTTCATCAGCACAATTTCATTATTCATTCAATACTTCCTGTTCATAATGAATAGCTTATAAAGTCCGATGTTTCTGCAAGTGGATATGATGTGCCTACGCAAAAATTATCAGCAATTTCTTTTCAAGTTTACCCACAATGGGTTGGTATGTGATACCGCATTGAGCATATTTATTGTACTCATGTAAATTAGCTATTCAGGGACGAGCTTATTGTAATAATTATGGTAACACCGACAGGATCCTAAGAAGCACAACACTAGGAAAAGGCATAAATTTTGTGGGCGCTAGTAAATTACCAGGTCTTTTAGGTCATTCAGGTGCCCTCAGTGATGTCAGAAGCACTCGTGGCGCCTCCTCATTACCCAGACATAGTTAATTAGTTACTTATCGCTTATTGTCGGCAGTCAGGGTCGCCATATGGGGGAATGAAGTACCTCTTGTGTATCTAATACATACTATTACAGAGTTCTGTGAAGAATCCAACATTCATGGCAGTGATACGTTTGACCAATTTTAATCTTACACTGGTGCAGAATTATTGTAAATACCAAATAGCAAAAAAAGTTCTTACTCTTCAATTTTTACAAAATTTGGTTTTAACCCGCACCATTTTTTAAGATGTCCAATAACCAATCCTGCGGTAGATTTGTCTAATAGTAATCTTAAGTATCAATGTCGCGCAGACGCTCTTGATAAAACAGAAATTGTACCCATTTTTTTAGTACGAGTATTTCTGTAAACCTGTCGATGTTAAATAAACCCCTAGGTACGTCACATTCAGAACTTCGCCCCTGTATGTTACAACTATCTTCTTATCGCCATATTCTATCTGCAGGTACATAAAGATCCCAGGTATCTAGCTAAGAGGTTAGAGCGATTATTTTGAAGGATTAGCTCACACTAAAGGAATTTATTTTGTTCAGAGCATGTAGAATATTGTGCACTGAGTACGGTGTGCATAATTTCTGAGCATCAATGTTGAAATGGGTGCTGATTACTCAGGGTGTAGTAGATCGTGGAAAAACTCAGCCAATGACGAAGGCTAAGTAAGTGCTTGTTGTTCTATTTGTTACTAAAGCTTATGAGGATCTCAAATCTGAGAAGTTCATTTCACATGTACGATGTGTGTAACCAAATCTTGCATCTCAAATTCTCTCCAACGTTGTAAATCACAAGATCTCTGCCCTCTTTATCCAATAACTGTAGAGAACTATACAAATGTCCTGAGAGCAATTTTATTGCATATTTTGTAGCTTCAAGTTTCACAACATATACCTAATTTTTATTCCTGAATTATGAACACACACTTGGAATAACTAGATTCAACTATCTCATCAAAAAGTTTGGTTTGAGGTCGAATCTGCGTATACCTTGTGAATGAAACACCCCGAATAGTTTCAACCTTCCTATCTGCAAACACACCTATATTGGTGATTGGCTCTGTGTATGCTAATGCTAGTTATTACTTCTACTTTATACTTGAGTACTTGTTTTACTACTCTACATTATGTCACAAGTGGCGAAACTTGAAAAAATTGTGGGCGGAATTTTTTGTTACTCATGAGAGTTTAGTAGATAGTGTTTACATAATTATTCTCATTAGCAAAGACAATATCTTTAAAAGGCCTGAAACAAGTTTTCAAACTTCTGGCTAAATTAATGAAAAAGAAAATTCAAGCGACAAGACTACAAGTTCAAAAGAGTTTTCAAATATTCCTTCTGGTTGGAATACAGATCAGATTCTTAAAAAGCATAATCATTCATTGTGCCCTGAACTTGTGAACTTATAGCATAATCCCCTAACTCTTAACACCCACCCAGATAAAGGAACCTACGCCTCTGATATAGTTAGTGAGAGTGAGATTTTTCTTTTCCTTATTATTCAGTCGTTCTTCTTAGCATCCTCTGCAAAACGACGCTTTTCTTGATTTGACGGAGCTGATTGAAATGATATAATGAAATGAATATCGATAAAGATGCATCAGTCACGGATGATAACATGTTAGCTTTGAGAAACTGTGAACTTGCCCTTGAAAACTTTAGCTATAATAACTGAATACATGGTTATGATTATTCAAACCAGCTGCATTTGTTTGATCAAGATACAGAATCCGATATCTTGAGACCGGAGTTGAGATCCATAAAAAAAACTTTTCAGGAGTCAATCAATATTAGCATTATCTTCTAGAGGATGCGCCATGTCGTGGCAGTCAAATGTCCCTCTTCATCGGTGAAATCTTTTAGGTTTTGAAAGTATGAGGTCCTGCGAGGAACTTTTCTTTCTCTCTTCCTGAAGTCAATGTGTTCGATTAGGATTTTCAGATTTGGTGAGATGGACGTTTGCATATTTTCAGTCTGAATAAACAAACTAAGAGGAAAATGAACCAACACGTAAAGAGTGTAGGCCTCTGAAGTCTAGATGAGATGAAAAGAAATGTTTTCTTTGGGCTGATTTTCATGAAGAAGCTTTCTTCTCTTACCTGAGAGGGCAGTATCGGAAGAGACCCTAGAGTTGTTGCCTCTCAGACCGAACGGACTTCTTATTGATTTCGGACTGAGGAAGAATTTCCGCCTGTTCTGAGGAGGGGTGGGACAGCCTGAAACAGAAATGTCTAGCGTAAAACATACAAAGAAATGAAGACTCCTAAATAGTGAAAGAGGCTACTGATTTCTGTCAGAAACCTCTTTTACAATCTTTAATAAGAAATGGGTGAAGTCTATAGTTTATTATTCAATGATGACTAGCATAAAGTACGACGCTGACTCTATTCTTCAACAGTGTTAGGGGTAATAATAATAATAATAATAACAATGATAATATAATATCGCCTTTATACTACCCGATTAGGACTATTAAGTCCCATCATTCTAGCAGTAAGCCCAAGACGGATTATTATGTGGTAAAAATCAAAAATAAAAATAAAAGTAAAAATAAAAAAAATCCGATTTAAATCGGAGAATAACTTTTCATGTCCCGCCTGGGTAACGGACCCGCAACCTCTGGATTCACAGAGTGCCGCCTTTACCACTGAGGTACGGGGATAGGATAAAGCATGGGTAAATATGTACCTAGGTATTAGTTCAAATAAATAATTTACCTATCATGAAAGGTTAAATGTAAAACTTGAAAATAGTGGGTGATACCTACTAAACGGACATTGTGATTTGTATACTCGTACTTCGTAATTAATTGAAATAAGGTAAATATTGTAAATAAACACTTTTGTACTCTTATTGTAACATTATTTTTGTACCTACATTTGTGTAAATAAAATTACAACTTCAGTTGTGAATTTTTGTACTAAAAAATATCTCTAATAGACCAAATACAATAGAAATATTTAGATAACAAAAAAACCACTCTTTGACTCTAAATAATATATTCCACAATCTACACAAGCAAGAATAATATGAACCCTCGATCAGCAAGCACTCGCAGGTTGTTCAATTAAGTCAGCATTCACTTACTCTGAGTCATCACGCTGGGCGGGGGCCCACACGAGTCAGCAGAGGTCCTGGCGGGTCTCGGCAGTCTGCTGGGATCCTGCTGATCCTGACGCATCTGAAATTATTGATACATTTTCAGTTAGAATAAATTAAACTTTCACTTAAAATATTCAATCAACTTACAGATTTACGTTAATACACCAGTTTTAGTCTAATAGGCAACGTCCAGCAAGGAGAGGAAATGGTTTGGTAACCGTCTTCGGACTCTTCAGGTTCAACACGTTCTCGTCTTTAGGATCTCAAGTCTTCAAAATAACTATAGTTGACTCAAATTCCAAGAAAAATATAAAGACTTCGAAGAATATCTCCAGATGGTTTGATGTCTTGAGATGTTCTCACCAGATTTGAGTTGACACTCCAATGGATAATGATCACTGCTACCATGAACTTCAGGGAAAATCGTCCCTATTTAAATATACATCTCAGGATAGGATGATATATGATGTTTCACAGGTAAGGGGTACCTGTACCTAATCCTTCTATCCCTGATACGTTCTCTAATGATTCATAGCCCGCCACCTGTCAGTCTAGTATGATTGAATAGGTAGATCAGATACCCTTGACATTGTGATTATAGAGATAGTCACTACCTAGCGGCACGGACTAGGGTAATCTAAGATCCGCCTATTAACACGCTCTGGTGAGCTATGATGAAAACACTACTAAGAAAAGAAAACTGCCCAAAGATGATGGAATTGATTTAGTTTAGTACAATATTAATTAACATGAAAAAAGATAATCTTTCTCTTTAATGTCATCGCCATGATTCCATCAACAATTACAACATTTGGAATAAACTATACTCATCGAGACATGTTTCAGTTTCATGCCTATAAAAGAAACAAATAAGTTTAAAAATCAATATTCTATCAAATAAATAATGCCCAAACTAGGGTATCTGTGTTCTCAATACAAGTTTGCTATCTTTCAAGATTCTAATGTGTTTTTAATCTGATACTTGAATCATCCCGGCAGCATATAATCGATCGCTTGATATTATCCTAATCAATGCAATCTATAGATGTCGGTAATTGAATACAAGTAGTAGCCATTGCTTCTGGCTCGTTACATTGATTAGCCAGATGACTTGATAGCTGCCAAGATTGATTACCTGTAATGAAATCTGAGCTAATTGCTAAACATAGCGCGTTCTATGCGCAGACAGGGTGTCTAGTGAGTCCACGCATTGATCTGTCTACTGATGGGTAATATTTCAAACAATACCTTAAGACTTAAGACTCATTAGAACTAGACGTTGTGGTTAGGTTGGAAGCCAAGAAAGTATCTCGTAGTTTGATCTCACTCAAAAAATATTCTTCTTTGAAACGAAAAGCTAGGAAGGACACTGGAATTACGCAATAAAATCTCATATGCTCATAATTTCATATACCTACTCGTAAAAGGCGACAGCTTTGTTGATTCCAAAAGGAACAACAGTCACTGGTGAAAGGCTATTGCGGGAACAAAGCGTCGGATTTCAGCTAGTAGAATACACATCAGTATATCGCTACAGAAGGAGAAGTAATGATATACAAATCAATTCTATTTTTTTTTTTACATTTAGCCCAATTTTCATCACAATAGTAAATTTCTATATAATATATATCCAAACATATATCATTTTCAAACAACCATTGTTGTTTCAATTCAATAATTTTACACCAATAGCTGTTTTTAAATTTCTAAGTTCCTAACATTTTGAGGACACTCTCAGGGTGTCTACTAAATGGTCAAAGTAAAATTCCCTGACTTTTCCAGGTTTTCCAGACCATTTTTCCAGTTTCTCCAGTCTACTTTTTTAAGGAGACATTATATGTATATTATATAAGACGTCAATCTGCCTTCTATTTTTTTTTTTTTTTTTTTTTAAGCCCACCGCCACGCCACCCAACCAAACATTTTTTCTAAATCAATTAAATGAGTTTTCTGGTACGTTCTACGATATCAACATTTAGTACCTACTGGGGAAGAGACATCAGCAGGATATCGAATAGGTGGATATTATGTACAAATTGCTTACTCATGTACTATTTGATTATTAGTACACAATAGGTAATGCATATTAAAATAATAGTAAATATGCAAATTAGACATGTCATATTTTTAGAAAACGTGTTTAGCTCCTTGCTTTTAGAAAACATGTTTAGCTCCTTGCTTTTTTTTTCAAATAAAAAATCTAGTGTGATCACCACAAGACTTTTCTTACCTTATTGCTAAGAAATCACCAATTCTTTTCTCGTAATCCTTCTATCTGTACCTAATCCTTCTATCCCTGATACGTTCTCTAATGATTCATAGCCCGCCACCTGTCAGTCTAGTATGATTGAATAGGTAGATCAGATACCCTTGACATTGTGATTATAGAGATAGTCACTACCTAGCGGCACGGACTAGGGTAATCTAAGATCCGCCTATTAACACGCTCTGGTGAGCTATGATGAAAACACTACTAAGAAAAGAAAACTGCCCAAAGATGATGGAATTGATTTAGTTTAGTACAATATTAATTAACATGAAAAAAGATAATCTTTCTCTTTAATGTCATCGCCATGATTCCATCAACAATTACAACATTTGGAATAAACTATACTCATCGAGACATGTTTCAGTTTCATGCCTATAAAAGAAACAAATAAGTTTAAAAATCAATATTCTATCAAATAAATAATGCCCAAACTAGGGTATCTGTGTTCTCAATACAAGTTTGCTATCTTTCAAGATTCTAATGTGTTTTTAATCTGATACTTGAATCATCCCGGCAGCATATAATCGATCGCTTGATATTATCCTAATCAATGCAATCTATAGATGTCGGTAATTGAATACAAGTAGTAGCCATTGCTTCTGGCTCGTTACATTGATTAGCCAGATGACTTGATAGCTGCCAAGATTGATTACCTGTAATGAAATCTGAGCTAATTGCTAAACATAGCGCGTTCTATGCGCAGACAGGGTGTCTAGTGAGTCCACGCATTGATCTGTCTACTGATGGGTAATATTTCAAACAATACCTTAAGACTTAAGACTCATTAGAACTAGACGTTGTGGTTAGGTTGGAAGCCAAGAAAGTATCTCGTAGTTTGATCTCACTCAAAAAATATTCTTCTTTGAAACGAAAAGCTAGGAAGGACACTGGAATTACGCAATAAAATCTCATATGCTCATAATTTCATATACCTACTCGTAAAAGGCGACAGCTTTGTTGATTCCAAAAGGAACAACAGTCACTGGTGAAAGGCTATTGCGGGAACAAAGCGTCGGATTTCAGCTAGTAGAATACACATCAGTATATCGCTACAGAAGGAGAAGTAATGATATACAAATCAATTCTATTTTTTTTTTTACATTTAGCCCAATTTTCATCACAATAGTAAATTTCTATATAATATATATCCAAACATATATCATTTTCAAACAACCATTGTTGTTTCAATTCAATAATTTTACACCAATAGCTGTTTTTAAATTTCTAAGTTCCTAACATTTTGAGGACACTCTCAGGGTGTCTACTAAATGGTCAAAGTAAAATTCCCTGACTTTTCCAGGTTTTCCAGACCATTTTTCCAGTTTCTCCAGTCTACTTTTTTAAGGAGACATTATATGTATATTATATAAGACGTCAATCTGCCTTCTATTTTTTTTTTTTTTTTTTTTTAAGCCCACCGCCACGCCACCCAACCAAACATTTTTTCTAAATCAATTAAATGAGTTTTCTGGTACGTTCTACGATATCAACATTTAGTACCTACTGGGGAAGAAACATCAGCAGGATATCGAATAGGTGGATATTATGTACAAATTGCTTACTCATGTACTATTTGATTATTAGTACACAATAGGTAATGCATATTAAAATAATAGTAAATATGCAAATTAGACATGTCATATTTTTAGAAAACGTGTTTAGCTCCTTGCTTTTAGAAAACATGTTTAGCTCCTTGCTTTTTTTTTTCAAATAAAAAATCTAGTGTGATCACCACAAGACTTTTCTTACCTTATTGCTAAGAAATCACCAATTCTTTTCTCGTAAATTTGATAAAAGTTCCCTAACGGTAGCTCCTACCAAGAATGTGTTAGGAATGATAAAAAAAGAAATACACAAATTATATTATTATATTTTTTTTAAAATTTCGCCGAATACAATACTTTCCTGATTATAGGATAAGGAAAGTTAAAACTAAATGTAATAAATCAACACACAAATAGGAACCGTAAAGAAAATTGAAGAACTTTCAGGGAAAACCCTGAAAAAAAAACCTGCTAAAATTTTGTTAATCTTATCAAAAAGTGGTTAAGAGTGTTTTGTGTTTCTTACGAAAGAAGTATTATCACAATGCATGGATTACAGTGGGGCCGCAGGCGATTTTTTTTTTTATCATTTTCATGACAAAATTGAATATTGAAAAAAAAATTCCCTGACTTTTGGTATTTTTCCCAAAATTCCCTGACTTATGGTGTTTTTTCACAAAATTCCCTGACTTTTCCCTGACTTTTTTGGTCTCGAAAAATTCCCTGACAATTCCAGGTTTTCCAGGATTTCCCTGACCAGTAGACACCCTGCACTCTGTACATTACGTAAATGTCTTCAGAAGCTCCCCTATGGTTAAATATTTCCCTCCTTCCAGAGTAGATTAAGTTTCAAGGTGAACCCCATAGGGTTGTCAAACTGCCATCCTGCATGGATCCTGTGGTTCTGTCAGAGTGTTCTGGTCAGCCACCACATTGATACTATGTTGTAAGGATTCTTCCACACGGAGGAGGAATAAAATATAGCATGAGAAGGGTAACATACAGAGCAGAGTAGAGCGAAAAAGGAAGAAATAAAAATGATAGCGCTTTTGTGATTTGTTCATTTTTTGTTTCTAAAACTTTCCGTTTAGGGTGATTCCTCTCATCGTTCAAAACGTTGTACGAACACGACCACCATATCTTCAGATGTGATCGGAAGTAAAATATAATAATACTTTTTCTTTGTGTTATTATGTCACAATTTTAGTGGGTAGCGCAGAATCATAGGACTTTACTACTTTATTTTTTATTTTTTTTATTGAACATTTATTTAAAGAGAGGTCTATAACAATCGAAGTCCTTGCCCTTACTACTTTTAATTTACAACATCTTGTATTATTTTTTTGCCTATGATTCTGCCACTGGTCGCTGCTTCACATCAAAGCAGCTACTCATTTTTCCTCACGAGCTATGAGTGGACCCCGGACATCCAAGTACAGAGCAGAAAAAATCCTCCCCCGCTGGGAATCGAACCCAGGTCACCATGTGTGCAATGCCTAGCGCGTTAACTCACTCTGCCACAGTGACTAATCGGAAGTAAAATCATCTAAGCTTAGAAGTTATATTTTCAAGTGATACCTAATACCTTTTTATTATATGAACGGGAAGGTATATGCATGCTTTCCTCTGGCGTCGAGTTCAGACCCCAAACTATCTACGGCAATGCCTCACTGTGTAGAGGTTATTAGAAAAAATTAATATAGGGCCATGCCTCAGGCCGTAGCTTACGTTCAATGTTTTCAATACGTACTCGATCCACCCAAAAAGGAGGCGGAGGATTAACTTTTAAACTTCAGGGATTTCCTTTATTTCTTGAAAGATGTGCATTGTTCTTTTCTCACTATCTGGGTACACCCATTACAAGACACTGGGATAGTACAACACTGAAACACTAGCGTCATGAAGTAACCTGGTAGATATAACAATTTAAGTCCATGAGTGCCTACAGTACCCTTGTAGGTACCTAAACACAAATCTACTCACTTCGATTTCACCATAAGCTATTTCACAACTCAAGGATTCAAATTTAGCGCGGGATTTGTTTTATTACTGCACACTAAGCTTGCATAATACACAATGCACCTGGCTTGGTGTAAACAAAAATTATGCACCAAGTTACATTCACACTCATGTAAATTTGAAGTTCGTTTTGATGTCGAAAGATAGCAGGGGAGATTGAATAAGGCAAATTCTGGTGAAACCACAACTATACTAACTGTTGGCATAATGAGACTACCTGTCTTGGGCTGACAGTCTAAATTGGCACTACTTAAATATTTCTATGTATTACCTGCATAAAGACAATCGATTTACATTCACGATCGCGCTACTCAATTTGGCAATCAAGAGGTCATTATCCTCACACCACAAAGTAGAGAACAGAAAAACAGGATCAAAGTTACCATATTGGAGAAAAATTCTCTACCTGGGAAATGATCCTGTGACCTGGAGATGGGGTTCAGTGGTAGGTCCACAGGATCCCTATCCTCTTACCTGGCTGACATGGGGTTCTGTGGCAGGTCCACAGGACCGCTATCCTCCTTACCTGGCTGACAGTTGTGTAAACGCACCTTTACTACTACATCAGTGTATTGCCTCACTGAGGTTTTCGTGACCAGAAAGTTGGAGTGACCTTCATAAGGCTCAAGTGTTCGCACATTTGCATGTGTGTATTGTGTGCACAATGCGATTATCTCTTGTCACCCATGTGGTTGTGGCGCATTATTTATCGATATGACACAGAGGCCTTGTCACCGTGCAACAGTGCAACACAGTCACCAGAGCTATTAGATAATGGCAAGACCCAGGCCTCAGCAGATAAGTGGCTCATGAATATGAATTGGATAACCGACACCTTTAAAGTTGAAAAATTATGTATGAGCTTGAATTAGGTTTATGTGTTGTTTTCTCTTTATGTACGAGAAATTGTAATTTGACTTTGGAATATCAAGGAAAATGATTGGGTCGGGGACGTCATGACAATGACACGCATGAATATGGACGTCATGACACGCATGAATCACTCAATAGTGATTTAGAAGGATAATTGAAAAAAAAAAACAAACAAACAATATCTTATTATTTGAAAAAGAACTTTATTTGACCAGCAATGTGAAGTGGAAACTGGGAGGGATCGAAATACGTACATATAACAGTAATTTATCAAGTGGAGTTAGGTATCAGGTAAAATAATCCTCGTATCACCGGACGGCAAAAGGTGAGTTTGGTGCGATGATTACCCCCACACTTTTCGTAAGTACGAATTCGGTGCGGCTTAAAAAAGGTCATGTACGAATTCGGTGCGGCTTAAAAAAGGTCATGTACGAATTCAGTGCGGCTTAAAAACTTCACGATAAACTTGTAATTAATGAACGCTTCCATTGAGGTAGCACCCATATCCTAAACACAGTAGGCAAAGTCTAACGATCCGTGCCAAAGGGCGAAAAGTTGTGTATGTAATAAAAGATTAAACTGCTTAATTGCTTTTACAAAGATCTACGTAATATTTGCAATGAATTAATAAAAATGGCTGTATGAAAAATATCTCGAGCCGAATCAAGATTCAAGAACCACCCCCATATTAAGTCATAAGGACTGAATAGTTCTCCCATATTGGACCGTTTTATAACTTTTTACATAATTACAGCGAGCATTTTTATCATTATGTCATTAATAAAAACATACGGGGAACTATAAACCACTGAGCAACTGACCTTCTGATCAAACCCCTGCATGTCCATAATAAATCCTGTCCAGTTTACAGGGTGGATGATTGAAAACACTATGACCCACGGTAAAGTCTTTAATCACTACAATGTTTACACAGAAACTTTAGCCTTACTGCCTTACATTAAACATTAGAAACAGGTAAGCCTCGAGATTGAATAACAAGAAATGGTTAATCAATAACAAAAGACTTCGTTATGGTCAGATTGTTTGCTCGTCAACCATTTTTGTAAATTTAAAAGATTAATTTGGTGCATTTTATTTTATGAAAATACCTAGGTAATTTTGGTGTAATAATATGAATCAGCTATCCCTAACCCCAAAAGAGAACTTTAGTGGCATTAAAGGTTCTTACTTACAAGAGGTAAAATCGAAAATACAAGTCACCCTGAACACATAAAGTATAACATAAATACTGTATAATTGGTAAGTTAACTAATAAGATAGGTACATAAATTATATTTTGTATATGTATAGTGTCTACCAAATTGTAGAGTGTTTAAATGTTCAGGTTATAGGTATGTATATTGTATATGTACTTCAATGTATGTAATGTACCTACACATTTGGTATTTCACCACAACATGTAGTGTATAAGGTCTGACTACTCCATTGATAAAAATAACACACTCATGATTTTATCAATGAACACCATGTGACTTCGAGCTGATTGGAATAAAAACATGATAAGAATAGTTTTATGGAGTTTATCGTTGTAAAAAATGCTTTTAATTAATCCATCAATCATATTCGAGATTACCGCACAGACGTTAATCTTTATCTTGGCGTCTGCACCTAGAAAACTTGTTTTTATGATTGCTCTATTGGACTTTTATTTCCATTTTTGTGCAATTACCTAACAAATATTTTTTCACATGAGTAGTTTTCGAAGAAATGAAAACTGGTGTTCATTTATATTTATCTATGCAATTTCTGCATACAGAAAATATTATCCGTTATTATATTTTAATATACCTAATATTATAAATAGATCAGGTGAGTTCTTAGTACATATTTATATATTTCATTAGTTCACATCAAACTTTCCTGATAGGTATTTCCCATTTCATTTCATTATTATTGATCTCAGTAAATGGTGGATGTGACAAAACTCCAATCTCAGTGGATGGTGGATGTGACAAAACTCCAATCCATGTACAGTAAACAAAGTTTCAACAAATAAATGTAAATGAATTTATAAATATGTCAGCCATTTTTGAAGAATGACTGATCTCAAATCTGTGATCAGTGATCATACAAAGTATGTAGTGATTGTTACCGGCTGTTGCAAAGATAAAGGTAATCGGAGTATTAGCTAGAGATTAGTCCAATGCATAGTACTAATCGAGTGAATCACGTTTTAGATTTAAGTGCTAGTTTCTCACAGGTAAAATGTTATTTTGCTTTATATTACAAGCTCTCTGATTGGTTGATGAAAAAATAGACAAAAAAAATCTGGTGTAAACATCACACGACTTTCCTTATCCCCCAAAAAGGAGTCGAATTCCGCCACTGGTGACTCAACGGTAACAGATAACTAAAAACCAATGACAAATTCGTAATCAGCACTTCAAAATCATTGAATTTGATATGTCACAACCCCCATGTAGGATGAATAATAAAAAAGTTAGTCAAAGCGGGTCCCCCCCAAATACCGGTAAATTGGGGCCGAGTTCCAAAAAGTTCAAGATATCAAAAAAATGATCAGAATAGACCCCTATTATTTTTTTAATCTAAGAAAATGTTGTTCTCTAAAAAAATTTGTATCTTTAACCAATTTAAAGAAGCGGCGCTTGCGGCTAGTATTTGCGGCCCTGTGGCCGCAGAATGCGGCCGATTTCAACCAAAAGTTTCGTGGTTCGTTTGGTGTATAAAATTAATTTGTGTACCAAATTTCAAGTCTCTAGCTCTTACCGTTCTCGAGATATCCTGTTTACAGACAGACAGACAGACAGACAGACGCACGGACCAATGGCTGAAAACAACTTTTTTGGTATCCTGAGGCCATGATTCGTCCAGAAATGTGAAAAACTGGGTAGGTCAAATTTTCGACGAATACAATACTTTCCTTATTATAAGATAAGGAAAGTAAAAAAACTGGCTGCGAACGAGATTCTAGAATCAGTTGTTTTAATTTTGACTTTATTGTTGATCCTACCAACATTCAAAATTAAGGTACCAAAATATTTTTTATGAACTATGTTTTTTCAACGAAAACTACGCAACGAAAATTCAAAACAAAAAGTTCAAAACGAAAATTCAACGAAAAGTTCGAGTAGCTTAATGATTTCACAAATATTAATTCATAGATGACTTTGTAACAGCGTCTTTGTATGAGTATGATCAGACCTTCCATAAAAATGTCTTGATATGAAACAAGATCACAGCAGGTTATAATTGCCCTATGAATTAAGTTCGATATTTTTTTCAACGAATAAAATACTACAGATATGTAGATTGAAGATAGACCTACTCAAAGAGTTTATGATAAATGAACGATGAAAATAAGTCATCAGACGAAATGTCAGATCTAAATCAATACGAAATATCACAATACGAGATTTATTAACCAGTCTTATCTCACCATCCAATATGTACATCAATCATTACAATCAATCGTTAAAAGACTAATACCTGTACAAATTTTAAATTTTCTATTCTATTGATCATAATTAATCATCAATTACGATGTACAAAAATACCTATCAATATCCTTATATGAATTTTACTTCTGAGAGCAGGATTTATAATATTTGAATAATTTCTTATTGAATTCAGTTTTTTATGACTTTCATTATTACTTGGATGATAATGCATGAGTGTAGGTACTATTTGCGTAATACTAACAGCCTGCTATTAATATTCATTGAAGATTTTTCAAAAAGATATCTTTAGTATGCACTTGCACTTGGGGAGTCTAAATTCTGATTCAAAGCATGTCAGTTTCATCCCAAAGCCAACTTTTACTCAATCGCAGCACATATAACACATATATAATCTTTTTAAATGATTGGCTACGAATACGAGCGCTTAGGCACACGACATTAACTAACATTACAGACGTCTACATTCTACTGAAATTGATAAAGAGATCTTATCAAAACTCCAAGACACAAGATATTCTATCAAGGTAAATAAAAATCGTTACTAACTCATTTTGAAATATCGACAGCAAGACCATTCCAGTACTCACATAGCTTCTGTAATCAGCAATAATTCAAAATGTTCCTAACGTTATATTCCAACCAACGGCTTTCAAACGAGTCCAATACGAATGGCCATACATGTGTGGGCACCTCAAAAGATAAATAAAAGATCTGAACCTGTATTGAGTAGGCAGGATATGAGCGGATATTAAAAACAATAAATATCTTTGCACCAGTCACTTTAATGAGGATCTCAAGAAATGCAGCTAGTGCCAATCAGGCGAGTGCTCAGAGGAAATAGAAAGGCGTTAGCTTAGGCTTAGGAGTATAAGGAGATCAGGATGGCGACTTGGAGGCGAAAAACAAACATTCGAGTGGCAAAATAATGGCCACAATTAACTACAAGGTAAGTATGAATGTATACAATTAACTCGTGGATCAGAAAATTCTATTAAGGTGATGGAATGAGTAAATCGAAGAAATGCGATAAAAAAATTAATTTATCTCTTGGTCTAATACTTATCAACCTATCAGATTCATACAATACCTCTCAATTCGAGTGGTATACCTAGTATATTTCAATGTAAAATCGGATATTATGAACTTTTATTAATATTATGAAAGTTCGCTCGCAATTTTGCAAACAAATGCCAAAAAGTGTAGAAGAACTCAAGTGGTTGTCCCAGTAATGACCAGACATCTTCGACCAACATACTATATTAGGAGACAAGGATTCTAGAAGAGGACCTGAAGAACCGGACAACAAAATTAGATACTGATGGCAATTGACAACTGAAAGTTACTTATTCTTAATTCTGAAAGACTAATAGCTGTGCTGAAAAAATACAGGCTACACCACGAGGAAAGGGTTAAGGAGAGAATGGAACTGGTTCAAAGACCATTGTACAAACATATGTAGACAAGCAGACAGCTATGGCCAAGTATAGCAATGGTAATAACAGCGTACCCAATCCCAATGAACCTATAGCATCCGGTTGCAGTACTTAAAAGTTTCTGAACAAGCTCTCTGCCATATAGACTTTGCAGTTCTAGAGTACGAACTGGTTGTTGCCTATTTTGTTTGCAGTTCAGGACCGGGTAGGCGTTGAATGTGTCTGAAATGGAGTACGTATCCTACATTCAGTTTCCAGCTAAAGGATGTTATGTTGGTTTAAGGTTTTAAACCTTTGAAATTTTGCGAAGTCAATAGGTTTCATATTTAAAAGAACTGGCAATAGTTTATATTACAATTAATCCCTTTGGAACACATCACCTCTTAGATAACAACTTCAAAAGAAATTGTGGAAGTAAATTACAGTATAAGCCTCACATGATCAGGTGAACACGTACAATATTGTAAAAAAAGAGAGACCATAGAAATTATTTAAAAAACATTCTGGTCAAAAATAAAACACGTCCGTGGAGAAGTTTTTTTAATCACAATACAATCATCAACACACGTAAATGTTGTGCGTTGTGATAAGACACTCAAATTCTAATTTCTACTTCTCTAGGCCGCGGCCGTGAGAAACCACAAAAAAAAAAAAAAAAAAAAAAAAAATTAACAAGAAGAAAGAAGCAGTTAATATAAAAGTAAATACCATCACCTAAGCAATAACGCGAATGTACACAACAAAATTATTATCAAATAATAGGTGCCATTATTGAACCGATGACCCGAAAGAAGACAATAGGAGATAAAACATGATAAAGAAAACACATTTTTTATTTATAAATATGTTCTTTTTAACGTGATGACCAACATTAACTTATATTATGTAAAAGTACATGAAAAAGAAAGAAGAAATTTTAAAAAAAAAATTCAAAAGTGATGGATTGTTAACTTGTCTGGATGATAATTGCATGGCCACATTGACATGCATGGGAATATTTTGAGGTAATTTTTTTTGAAAATTTCTTTTTCAATCACGAAATCCTGAACGATACGTGATGTGTTTTCTTAAATGATTTCCAGTCTAAGTTAATATCTTCAATCTCCATCCAAAATCTTCACATGAATGAAATACTCGTACACTTTACAGTTTTGTCTTGTTGATGCTTTGACTACGTCTCTCTTATTTGAACTTCTGCTAAGGGTTCTTGGAATAACTGAAAAAAGCTATGATAATAACTAGGTACTTAGTACTATGAGCTTCATGATGGTTTTGACTTTTGATCATACGAGTAAATACATTTACTATTACGAGAAAATCTTGGGAATCTTAAAAAAACTTCAATTTCAATTTATATTTATAGGTAGGTATACCTAGGTCATCCTGGGTACCAAGTTATTACAGTAGGAATTTAACCAAACATTATTGTCGGAACTCCTTCCATACTAGAAGGAGTACCTAGTAGGTACTCCTTTTCAAGTCTCAGTGATTCAATATTTCAGTATAAATCAGTCTAAACAGAAAAGTGAGAAGTTGTATTAGATGTACATGATGTACATTTACTCGACAAACATGACAAAAAGTGAAATGAAACGTACCTGCATGAAGGGTGTGAAGTGGCCGTTTGTTTTGACTTTGGGCCTCTGTTGCTGCTGCAGGTGAGAAGTCTTAGAGTCTCCATACAGAGTTTGTTCTGAGCCGCGGAATGTGTTAGGAAGTCCAAGACCTTTCTTCACAGGAACGTCTGCAATGAGAGAAAACGATTCATAATTCACGAGTAATACGTATGAATTATTACAATGATATGTGTGGGATAACAAGGAGAGATAGGGTGAGAAATGAGCGTACTTAGGGGTATAGTGAAAGTGTAGCCTCTGGCAAAGTACAAGAGAGAAGAGGCTGAGATGGTTTGGGCGAATAGAGCAAAGAGAAGAAAACTATGTGTCTAAAGAGAATACAAGAATTTGCAATGGGTGGTAAAAGAAAGAAAGGGAGACCAAAGTTGAGATGGAGAGACAAATTTGAAGAAGACCTAAGAGAGAAAAACTGGAGAAAAGAGGACGCGCTGTAGAAAGATATGGAAGGAAAAGATTCATGGAACAAATGCCGACCATAAGAAGTAAGTTTTGGAAGAGGCAAAGTAAAATAAGAAGAGGAAGTATTGCAATGATATACATAATATGTATTACTCTATTTGCATTCATTTAGAACACAATTATCATGTACAATATATTATCATATTACAATATATTATCATATCAATATATTATCATATTATCATTTAATTTTCATTTGGCTGGTTTTCTTCATTCGCAATAACGTTTCCTCAATTAGTTTCCCTGTCAAACAAAAAAACTTCAATTTTTTAAACTCCATCAAGAATTACAAGATCAAATTGAAATTTAATCGAGTCTCTTCAGTTCGATTTCTTACCGTTTTCTCCAGCGGTGCAGAGCGGGCAGGCTTCGTTGCGGAACATACAGCCGTAGCAACGCTCGTGGCCGCACGTGTCGATGAGCTTCCTCTTCTTACCCTTGTCAAAGGGCATCTTGCAGCTGGGGCACACCGAACCCCCGGACTCCACCTCCAGAAGCTTGCGAATAGCTGCGAGATCTGGAACACGACAGAGAGGAATCGTTGAGATGAGAATAGTATAAACGGACTTCTACAGAGTGTTCAATCATTTTCTACCACCAAAAACATACAATTTACAAAATGTAAAAAATTTCCTCCATGCTAGAGGAATAGTATAAATAAATGTACAATGTGCATGTCATCTAGTTCTTGAAAGTTGAGAATGGTGGGTTGTCAACATTATCTTCTTTGATATATGCGACCATTAGATTATTAAATAGAATATAATGTATCCTCTCTATAATTATGATGCATGTACAATTGTACAGTACGTTCCTGACCATCAAGATGAATAGAAATAGGCTCAACTTGGTAATTTAATTTTCAAGTCAAGAAATGTTCAAGAAGAAAAATTTTCTACGTTTGGTAAAAAAAAATACATAAATATATTATAAACATAAAGAAATGGTGACGCTAGTAGCAAGAAGTAGAATAAGTTTTTATGTTGACTGCATGATCGGATTCAAGTAGATACATACAAATACCTAAGAGTTATAAAAATTGAAAAGGTTTAATAACATTTTGATCTATAGGTAAGCCACATACAACATACTAGTACTAGTAGGTACAATAGGCACTTGGTAAACCAGAACCAGCTTTTCGGCCGATGACCCCTCACAGCGCAAGATTTCCACCGACAACTTGTATTACTTGTAAGTTGTAGTGTGAATCAACACAGCCCTCATTCATAAGCTCATCATCGCATCTCAGATCTGGTTTCAAGATCAGATTGACAGGTTGAGAAGGAGAATTAACATGAGAAGAATAGGTACATCTCGAGGCTTCATGTTTTATTCAACTTTGTGGCAGTGGTGGATTCTGATCTGTTTATGCTCCCGGCATTTTGATCCAACTGATGATGGTTTCTATCGCCTATTGGTGGATTTTGTCGATAAATGGAAAAGCTGGACATCTCATTCAGTATAATTTTTATAGTTCCTTTATTGTTTTAAGTGAGTTTCTAGTGAAGGACGAATCGTAAATTTAGAGTGAAAAATACAATTCAGGGCGTTTTTAAGTAGATGCCCATATTTAGGTACTTACCTACTTCAGATAAAAAATGATATTAAATATTTTATTTATTTTATGGCATGTATATTGTATATTATAATTAGTATAAAGGTATTGTTCCCTTATTCAAATAATGTACCTACTCGTACACCGGGTATTATTATTTTGAAAAATATAATTAATTGAACGTAATTGATCATACAACATTCTTTAGTTCTTTAGTGAGTGCCTTACATTTACGACACTGGCAATGTTGTATAATATACTTATTTATCATGTACAGAAAAAACTCTCTTCCACAAGTTCTACCTATAATGAAAATAAAAAACCAAACAATCTCCACTTTTTCCCAAGTTCAATTCTGAGTCGTTATGACTTTCAGGTCATTGTTGTCTTATCTTTGTTTCCAGTGTTTTGTTGTCTAATTAATTCCCATCCATCATGTCTGATTTATCGATTCTCGACGGAATTCTCAAGTAGCAAAGTCCCGAGTATGCTACCTGATGAAATGTGTGTAATTTTCTGCTACGTGACATCACTAGCACAGAAAAGTTCGCGGGATGAAATGTATCAAAAGAAGACTTGGGCTTCTTTTTTCTCTAGCTGTTTCAGCAGGAGATATGATCTAATACAATTTTTTTATGTTTAAAAATAAGAAAATAAAGATGATTGGTTCCATGTCATAAATAAATAAGCATGCATGGATGACGAATGAAAAACAAACGGCTTTGAACAATACCGTCCACTTAACTTGTTTCCATCTATTCTCTAATTCGTGTCTTTGTCAACCAGAGAAGAGAAAAACTAGACGTAGGTAACAAAAAACCAGAAAAATCTATTCAATTTAAATTTCGGGTTTTCGCCTGCTTAGAAAGAGATGGTTAGATTGTAGGTATTTTAACTTTTAGAAAGGTTTCACCAATTCACACTATTTTATGCGTACTTTAAGAAAAATTATAATATATTATCTATGTATTAGAAACATTTACAATAGAAAAATTGTAAGAGAATGTAAATACATCAGATCTGGCCAGAACTCAAACCGGCAACCTTTGAATAAGAAGACAGCAGTATCTTCAGGCGGACCAGGTAGATCGACAAAGGTCTCATTACCTTTTTCAATTCAAGTTATCATTAATCCGCACATAGTGCATGATATAGATCCTGACGAATTTACATAAAATCGAATTAAGATTGAGAAAGGTAAAAGTCCGACTAGAATAGGTAGTAATCAGGGCATGCTATTCACATTGGTTTAGCCGGGCGGCAGTGATCATTGCTGATTGCCCCATAAATAACCCAACTATATTGCTCCCTGGATAGCTGCTGATACCAGAGGCAGGCACTTCAGACAGACAATCTCCCGTGCCACCAGCGTAGAGGCGGCTCACGGCGGAAACAAAATTGAATAATAATTAAAAACTAAGCTTTATTTTGTGTAAATTTTTGCTAAAATAAGAAATTATGGAAAAGTGAATTTTTGCAAAATTACTGCTTTGGATTCTAATGACTTTACCTAATAGTGCGACAGTAGTTAGTTATTCTTTGCTTTACAACACACCCCTATACTAAGGCCAAGGCATTGGGTTTACGAGATTCGATCATGCGATACTATAACAGTGACTTTGGTGATTTGTGTTCATTGAATATGATAGTATAGTTCATAACATAATGATAAATAGATCAACTTTTAGCTGGGCGCTGTATTCATCTCAGGAACTAGCTAAAACATTAGGACGGGAATTTGTATTTTTAAAATTATAAGTAGACGTATTAATTTATCAAATATGTATAATGAAAGGACTTTAGTATCTCATAATAAAAGACATTAAGCTTCATTCCGCATTCGGGCACAGAATCATACAGATAGACTTACTACACTACATATCTTCATCCTTTTTGAGGAACCTTAACAACACGAATTATGCCTGCATAATTATTATAGATGATGTAGATGTGCTGAATGCACTTTTCGGTCTGGTTTATTTCTTAGGCGCGCAGTCCGAAGTTGACTTATGAATGTATACCTTCTTGGCAGAGTGTCTTCTATGCCAAGTCATGTCAAGAACATGTACTGGTTCTATCCAGCACATTTTTCATTAAAAATCTACATTTCCTTTTGAAACTTGCAGCTAGGAAAACATACAGCTCTGCATTCACAATATACCTTACGGCTGCTTGGGTTATGTACTCATTCTGATACTCATCTGAACCAACACATCGCGTACATTAATTTCTCGCTATCTTTCTGCCTGACGTCTGGCTGAACACGGCCGGACCAGAAGATAAACGGACCGTCATCAGATTCGCCATACATACAGAACGTAAAGGTCACCACTATCTCTTCCTTACTTTCTCCTGGGCTCAGGTTTATTTTGAAATGCTAGGGAAAAGTTCTAAACCACAACATGCGGATATATTGGACAGAAAAGTAGTCAACCTTCTAAGAAGAATACTATAAATACCCTAGTCCTAGGGTAGATTTCATGAGGAGACTCGAATTTTTGTTATGAAATCTACTCAAAGAGACTTAAATTTTCCTATTAAATAACAATGTTCAATTTAGATTTTGTGAGATACAAGAGACTTAAGATTGGCTCAAAGCCTCTAGTGATTCCCCCTGTAGATTTGCACAAGTGGTCTCAGTGTCAAACGAGCTCTGAAAAATCTATGCTTTTGTTGGTATCCGTACTAAGGACTCCTATAGCTTATCACTATACATTTTCTACAAAATAATGTAAAGCAATCAAATAAGTGATTCTGATGAATCCTCTAAAAACATTGAGAAGTCAATGAAGTGATTGACTAGGCACCATTCTCCATCTAGGTAAAGCAATCACAAAAGTTACAATGGTGCAGTATGGTGCATTCTATAAAAGGATTTTCTCTTTCAATTGTCGCCATGACTGGTCTCACCAACCATAGATAGGATATTTTGCTCCTACAAGAAGCATAAGATTGGCTCAAAGCCTGATTCCACCTGTAGATTTGTACAAGTGGTCACATATAAGCGTAGGAAAATCCATGTTTTTGGTGGTATCCGAACTAAGGCCTCCTATAACGTGTATAGATGATCACGATCACAATTCAGAACCTTATGCAGTTTATGTTTAGAAAAACCTCCGGCGATAGGTAATAGTATTTGCTATCGTTATAAGAAGTCCTGAAGGTTAGTAGGTAAGCTATTATTTATACTTGAAGTAAAACAAATAAACTGTTTTATAATATAGTAAGATACAATACATATTCTTCATAACACAAGACTAACAAAGAGTATACAGTATGTTTCAGAAAAGGTGGCCACCCCCTCGTAACTTTTGAACGCGACGGAATTTTTCAATTCTGTAAAGTCCTAAGTATAGGAAGTGCCCTATGGCCCATCCTGTGGTCATATTTATTTTTGGCCCCGGTCGGCCCTTCCGGCTTTTAGGCCATATTTTTTCATTTTTCTCGAGAATTTTAAATGGAATGCTATATTTTTTATTCCTGTTAATTAAAGTCCAAGTTAGGCTGAGTATAATGAGCTTTTAAATTTTTCAAAAACCTTATCAGGGGCGGAGCTAGTAGGGTGCAAGTTTCAAAACTGTTACACGCTGTATTTCAGCGTTAGTTAGATTTTTTAGTACTTTTTCTATTTTCATAGGTTCAAAATATTGTTTTACACCATATGAAATCAAAAAAATATTCTTGTTTACTTCTAATCAGGGTCATAGTAAGGTTTTTGTAAAAGTACTTTTTTTCTCACGTCAATTTTTCCGTAAATTATTGGTGTTCTCGAAATTGGCATTTTTAGAGGTGAAAGTCTGCAGTGACATATGTTTTTTATGCCTGAAATCGAAAGTAAACTTAACGGAGAAGCGATTAAGATCATAAAAAAAGCCATTTAACCTGCTAGTTTTTTCACGACAGTGTCCGGTAAAATGGGTGAATTTCGTATTGGATTTTTTTGTTGTTGAGGAAACACAATTGGCATAGAAAATAAAGAATACCTAATAAGGGAATAATACTTCAATAAAAATAACTAAATGCGAATATAAATGAAGATTATTTCTTCTAAATCAGTGCCGGATATTTTTTTTTCTCTCTCTCTCTCTCTCTTCTCCTCTTTATAATAATTGAATTGGTTTAATTTTCACGCTCAAGAGTTCGGTACTTGACCTGGTATTTGTTTCTCTTAAATTTCGAGATAGTTAGATTTTTATTTAGAGACCTGGTATTCATTACTAGCAACACCAGTATGATTTTTTTTTTTAATTTGGGTTTAATATCGCGTTTCAACTGCATGGTCATATCATAACGGGGGTGTTACCCTCCATTCGCAAGAAACTCACCAACCTGCTAAACACATTTATCTCACCCAGCCTGGGTTAGGCCGGAATGCCAGCATCACGAAGTCTTCTCTTCGCTGGTCGATGCTTAACTTCGGTGATCCTACAAGAATCGTTGCATTCAAAACGCCATCGGACTGACTCCAGAATGATTGACAATGTGTTTTCTACAGATTTTACCAACTTACCAACTAAAATTGTCTCAATAAGGGACCCCTAGGCCGACTTTAGAAGCAGCATTATCCGATAATTATTTTTGATACAACTTGAACTTCGAAAAGTGAAAAAGAGAGAGAGAAAAAAAAAAAAAAAAATATCCGGCACTGATTTACAAGAAATAATTTTCATTTAATTTCGCATTTAGTTATGTTTATTGAAGTATTATTCCTTTATTAGATATTCTTTATTTTCTCTGCCAATTGTGTTTCCTCAACAAAAAAAAAATCCAATACGAAATTCACCCATTTTACCGGACACTGTCGTGAAAAAACTAGCAGGTTAAATGGCTTTTTTTATGATCTTAATCGTTTCTCCGTTAAGTTTACTTTCGATTTCAAGCATAAAAAAACATATGTCACTGCAGACTTTCACCTCTAAAAATGCCAATTTCGAGAACACCAATAATTTACGGAAAAATTGACGTGAGAAAAAAAGTACTTTTACAAAAACCTTACTATGACCCTGATTAGAAGTAAACAAGAATATTTTTTTGATTTCATATGGTGTAAAACAATATTTTGAACCTATGAAAATAGAAAAAGTACTAAAAAATCTAACTAACGCTGAAATACAGCGTGTAACAGTTTTGAAACTTGCACCCTACTAGCTCCGCCCCTGATAAGGTTTTTGAAAAATTTGAAAGCTCATTATACTCAGCCTAATTTGGACTTTAATTAACAGGAATAAAAAATATAGCATTCCATTTAAAATTCTCGAGAAAAATGAAAAAATATGGCCTAAAAGCCGGAAGGGCCGACCGGGGCCAAAAATAAATATGACCACAGGATGGGCCATAGGGCACTTCCTATACTTAGGACTTTACAGAATTGAAAAATTCCGTCGCGTTCAAAAGTTACGAGGGGGTGGCCACCTTTTCTGAAACATACTGTATAAAGGTTCAACAAGCCCGAATTAAAAAAAGAGCAAATCGTCATGAGTGCTTATGATACATAGTAAGTATGTTTCTCAGTAATACTGATTTATAATTATAACTCAAAAATCAAACGGATGTTTCTCAGTAATACTCAGTATAAACTAAAAAATCAAACATTGTATTTGTCAATGTCCTGCCCTGGCTAAATTTTGCAATTAAAAGAAGAAAATTCCAACAATTCAATCTTTTATTTTTCTCAAGCGGCACTGTCAGGGTATGACGAAATTCTCAGTTGAAGTTTTTGTACTTTTCGCGTGTTTCTACCTATACTTTAATCTAATTAATATCTCTCAATTAACCAACATAAAAGAAGGAGAAAACACAATATTCATGGTCTCTCCTCTCCCTCCTTGGTTCTTTGATATTACTAGCCCGAAGGGTCTGAAGTTTTTGCTCCAAAACCACGCCTGTTCCAGATCCCATTGTTTCACTCTGGTGCCGGCGAGATAGAAGAGATTATCCACCGCTCAGGTATTTGCATAAGCTATTTTGGAAGTTTCAGATGTGATGTCTTCATTAGGCAACTATTTGCTTCCTCCGAGGAATTTTCAGACGGATCTTGGTAGCAGAGTAAAAAAAAATCGTTGTGCTTTCCTAAAAGCTTCAAGACGCGCGCGGAAGCGAATTTCGGGGAAATCTAATTTCTCAAAGAGTACAGAGAAAAAGTCATTCATTTATTAAATAAATTTAGACATGGTATCATGATAATAATTATTTACTAGTCTACTATCAAATCTAGTAATTATAATTTCAATAATAAATTATTCAGATCGATATGTCTGTCCCGGTAATAGCAGCTCAGTGGTAAAGGCGGCACTCTGTAAAATCAGATTCCAAATGTCGCGGGTTCAAAACCCAGCTGGGACATGACAAGTTATCCTCCCATTTGGGTTTTTTTACCACATAATAATACGTCTTGGGCTTACCGCTGGAATAATAAGAGGTAATAGTCCTAATCAGGCAGTATAAATAAGGCGATAATAATATTATTATGCCTAAATTTCCAACAGAGCTTTGAGTATGTCATCACCACAACCGTATTGTTAGTTTTTAGTAAAGAAAAAAAAAATATTTTATTTCATCCAATCCTATAGTTGTAAAGCGGTAATTATTTCAGTGTATCTTGCCAAGTTGAGTACCTACTACTACTCTTTTCACAGGCAGAGGCAGAAAGTTTTTTTACACCAACCACTTCGACTCACTCAGAGTCTCGTTATTTCTTGTGAAAATACCAACATTCTTTCCATTTCATCGCTTTTTCTTTGTACTTTTTTCACGATACATCCATGATCCCATGAAAAGTAATAATTATTTCAAAAATGCAGATGTGTTGTTTTCATTCTTCACATAATTATATCAATAGAAGTTTATTAATATTCTGGTCAGTGTTCGCTGTGTTATTTTTTATTTTTAGATTCTCAAGAGCCGAGCAGTTTATCGAAAATTATTTGCCCGATATATTAATTTTTAAGAAGAGCATTTGCTATAAAAATTCTATATGGTGAACAAGACAAATTGAAATTTTATGGGTACTTATTAAATTTGAACGAAGACAAGCTTCAAGGAATTACATTACATGTACCTAATTAGTATTCTCATTAAGAAACTTTGGCGACATGAAAGATCCTGTCCAAATGAATCATCGTATACCTACTAAAACTGTCAAACTGGATTTTTTATTTGACCAATCCACGAAATTTAAAACAAACAATAAGTACCATAGCCCGAGTTAAGGGACACTCTAGCTTATCTTATATATAACATTAATCCTGTTTTAAACGCATCTATAATTTGGCTCTACAAAATTTCATATGGTAGAAGCAGAAAGCACACACAACTCTCAATAGGGAAATATTGTATAACCGATACATCACCAATCAACCTTTCGCCAATTAACATTTCAACGGAAGAGCGGGATCCAACTTGGACGGATGTCTTGGACCTGAGGTGCGGGATTGGTAAATCTCTAGCAATAGTGAGCGAGTGAGATATACAGGATTGCTCTCGGCAGTAGCAGAATCTACAGAATATGTTTGCTTTCAACAACAAACAAATGAAAATATATCGGGGCCCTGGAAGGCATTAGAATATACAGGGTGCAACAGTAAAGCTGTGTCGCGACTCTAAAGGCTTTAGAATATACAGGGTGCAACAGTAAAGCTGTGTCTCTGCTCTATAAGAGTTATGAAACGCTCGAGTCCAATACAGGGAGGTATATCACAAAATCTGCCACTCTATAGGAATTCGAACCACTGACCTCCAGGTTACGAGCTCACCGCCTTGTAATTCCAGCTACTGACGTGATATATTATCCTGTATGAGGAATACTCTGTCTGGACTCTAGGATCATAGTCCACACATGGACGCAGATAACACTAATGAGCAGAGAAGAAGGTAACGAGTGCCAAGTATTTCTGGACGTGGAACAGATGAGAATGGCAATTATGTGCCTTGACAAAGTATATCACGCTTTAGATAGTGTCAACGCAAACATGAGAGACCAGTTGGCTCAAGAATGTTAAGATAAGAGAAATGGGAGGCAAAGGCTAGGGACACTCTTTAGGAACTGGTGATGGAAAATCTGGATATCCTTGAATGAAAGAAAAGTAACACTGTCAAGCAAACTGTACTAAAAAAATACCTTGGCAGTTTTTCCTATCAGCATTTAAAGAGAGAGCTAAAATGACAGATACTATTCCAGAGTTCAGGCAAAGACCAAGTTTAGCAACGTTAAATAAAGGTAGATCTTTTCAAATAATTATGTAGTAATAAATATTTGAAAATCAAATGTGAGGAAAATAGTGTCTCAAAAATATGTCCATATTACATTGATTTGAGGCTGGAATATTTAAAAATATAAATTTCATATCTGTTACAGTATGTATGTTATTACACAAATTGTTGTTTCTATCAAATTGAATTCCATGAAGAACGTTTTTTATAATCTCGTTTTGAGTCAATTGCAGATCTTGACACATTTCTAGGACATTTGGTATGGACGACGATTTAAAGGGCAGGCAGGAGGAATGGTTCTATACCAGCAGAAGTGATTCACCCAACCTCAGGTTAAACGGTGAGTTAGGGTACACGATGATTGAGTTTTCGATATTCTGGTGCACTCTAGACCACAGGACGAACTTCTGTCAGACTTGCCAGGCGACCACAAACCGCAATATGATGAATCATACATCTACCGTTAGGTGTTTCACGTTCGAAGAAAAGAAGTCATTTAAGGAGACATACTTATGTGTATGTAACTAAACTATGTATAAGATGAGATGACGAACGTTACTTATATTGTGAATGTATATTTCTAGAGGGATGTATATGTTTAAAACAGCACAAGCATTTTGTATTTATATTGATATATTTTCTGTAAGAAAGCTCTTTTTAGAGTCATGTCTGATCTTCTTAGTTTATCTTTAGGACATTCTCATTGTGACGAACATAGGTACAATTGAAATTTAATAGGCTCCAATAGTTTTCACTATAGATCTCTCTACTGTCTCTGCGAAAACCACAGAAATGCAGGCTGACGCGCCTAGTGAAAGTAGGTAGCTATACACGACACTTCATTGCAAAAACTGCATCTCTGTAGGTGGGTTGACATAGTTCCAACCAACAAGATATATTAATCGGAAACGAAATTTCTCGGTAAATCATAGCAAGTTCGGTAATGTTACCGCATTAGGAAACGCTTGAACGAATATTAGCTGAGGAAATCTTCCAGGGGACAGGTCTTGCTGGGCGCAATGCTAGCCTGGATTGCGGTGATTTAGAGCTCTTTCCTGCAGTGCCGGGACACTGATTAATTTCCGAGCACAGCCAGGCTCGCGAACATCTCATAAATGTCATAAATACCTGGAGGTGTTTGAACTTTAAGCGTATAAACTTGTTGGAAATACACGCTAGGCTGGAAATGTATATCAAAAGGTTATATTTACTCGTACATTCTTATAAAGAGGTTTAATTAGAGGATTTCTGAAGTCACGTAGAACTTGAGGACCAAGCAACGCGTGAGATGGGCTCGTGGGAGTCTTATGTATAAAACTTGGTCTGGCGTTCTGCCGTGCGCCCAGCAAGCAAATGTAGAATAACTTCCATCGAGTATAGTTACTAGTACCCATATGAGTTTGGTTTTATGTCATACGTTTATCTCTTCACGGCATATAATGGTCATAATAATATACTAAATACTTGAAGACTTTATTATTATAGCTCACGGTGTCCACCGTACTGATGGTAGTTGGTTCTCATCTATATCTCAGTCCATTTCCATTATAGTTGGTGCTATAACTTTCTTGGCAACTCTTATACTAGAGCTATCAAACAAATCACACAATTTTAGATAACTTTTATTTGTACGAAGACTAACACTGGCTCAGTAGATGAGGTCACATAAATCACTCTATCTCGATGGCGAAGATGTCACTGCTTCCACCGTAACTCCACCACTGCCTGAGTGTTGAATGCACCAGCGACACAAGACAAGATGATTAAGTTACAAAAGGACAGAAGAAAGAGAGAAGATGTATGAGAGACATTAATTAAACGCATACAATGCACCAGAATGCAACAGCCTAGTCAACTAGGCTTCGAAGAAAAGAAAGGTGCCTGCTTTAGCGAATACTTCCAGCTACATTCAAATGTAACCCATCTGTTACCTCCAGTGACAGTCAATAATAGACGTAGGTATAAAATATCCTACATAGATATTTAAACATATGGAGCTAGTTAGTACATTTGCTTGACTCAACTTGGCAAATGTCAGATTACCTACTTAGAAAATTCAAGAAGAGAAAAAATATGAAAACAATTAGGTGCGAGGTTGTTTTTTGCACCTAGAACTCCTATTACAGTAATTGTACTCGGAACCACTGGGAAACTGGACACAAGAGAAATGAACCTTCTCACGTGTTCACCTGTAACTAAAGAATTCATATGGCTTAAGAAAAGATATGAAGTAGAAATAACAATATGAGTACGCATCGACGTTATACGAGAGGATCGCGATAGTCAACTCTTCAACATATTGGTTCACAAAAATTACCTAAGTGAAGAATATTGAGGAGTGTATTGAAGAGATTCCACGAACTTAGAATACTTTGTGAGTAGAAACAGGATCTTTTGATTGGGTCAATTTTATGAAACGTCAATTTTCATAGGGACCTACCTACCTAATTTTGATTAGAGATTGAATGTTATGGACTGATCTATCTCACCTACTCAACCATGTCAGGATCCCTGGGATCCCTCTGGAGATTATAAATCATGATGGACAGGTTACTTCACAATCTTGTTGAGCTGAGCAAGGGGTATAAAACAAAACATTCTTACCCTTCCATCAGGTTTCTGATAAATGATCAAAAATGTCAGGAAGAAAAATCGTTTGAACCCGAGTTTGAGTTGCTGGTGTGTATGTGGTCGATGTGGTAGAGCAGCTTGTTTAATTAAAGAGGATGATTCGACACAACCCAGTCATGTCTGAATAAGAGTGTTGAGAAACAACAACCATGATCCAACATGTCTGGAGGGAGAGGGTGGACATGTGACCTGTTTGCATTGTTTTTAGTTAGTTAAGTTACATTTTGTTAAATAGCTTGTTAAAATGTTTATATTGGATTCTTTCCGTTAATAAAAGTGCCTTTAAGCACCATTACTATTACCATTAGCATTACCAAAAGGAGTCCTGAAGATTGAGCTCTGATAAGCAACTTTCGTAATCTCTCCAATAGGTTAGACAATTAAATAAGTCAATAAGTCGTTTGAATACAGGCGGAGTGCTATTGTACAATAATGTCATACATATTTTCAGAGTGACCAATGGTATAATTGGTATATAGTTAAATGGGTACCCATTAAGAAAATGTCTGTACAAAGTTTATCCATTTGGCAGCCGGATCAAGTTTCAATGTACCAACATTTATATTCTGTAAGAAACTATATATGTAAGTAAAGTACAGAAATGTGACTGTACTTCTCCTTTCCTCCTGTAACCTGTAATCACTTGTTTGGATGGATGACAGGATGTCAATCCGGTTCGGCAGAGCTGCTCGAAACACCAACATCTTTCACCTAATTGAAACTAATATAATATCTCATTGAATTAACCCAACTTTCTGAATAAAATAAACCCGTTATTCACTGTTGGGCGAATAATTTCTGCACACCGGTTGGCGTTAACGGAATTTTATGCAAAATATGTTTTTACACCCACTTTTGTTCCACTCAAGATACATCAATTTTTGTCGTGTCCATTACTTTGTCACTAATCACAGAAATTTGGAATAAAACAGATGACCAAATCAATTTGAATACAAATGAAGGCCCGAATTATTTATTTTTTCTGTCGAAGATTTATTGTTTTGTCTTGTTTGTTTTATCTGCTCATTAGACAAGACTCTGTAGAAGTCTCCCACAAGTTCGTCAATGCTAAAACTCCAACTCTCCATGGAACTCTAGGTCAGGATTAGCTCGAGGCTCAGGAAATGCAATACCCACACAAACTCCGCTGGCTCGTCAAATTCAAAACTGGCTCTGAAACGTCTTCTTGTTCAATGGACAATTTAACACCTTGACCATGACGTCATGGTTTATCAAGTTCTCAAGATACAACTATGGTCCGAGGCAGCCATGACATTCATGATGTAACAGTATTGTAGTTCATCCATGATTTATCTTTCAAGGGACTCCTGAACTGTTGAGATAGAAGATTAGCAGAACAGGATCATCTCGCCTACACAAATGTGCAAGAAAGAGATACATAATTATCTTAAATGGCATGATATGAGAATAACATTTTCAGAGTAATGCAGTAGGCATAAAAAGTCTACATATTAATTGCTGTCAAACTCGCGAGAGCTCTAAGTGGGTTAGAGCTCTGCATAGAAAAAAAAAAAAAATACAAAACGGCTTTCCTCTTTGTATTAATTGTGTTTATAAACAATGTCAAACGCTGGACTGGACTTTTAAAGCCAAAGAATTGTAAAGAGAGATAGAGAACTGAGACCACATGAGAGAAAGGGAGAGAGAGAACCACAAGAGAGTGTGGGAGAGTCTGCGTGTGCAAATTTTAAACTCTTGTAGGTGACTACCAGACGATCATAAATCAAAGTGACCACAGTATAAGTATAAGTATAAGTATAAGTAGTGCTTTATTTAGACTGTCAGCGCAAGACAGGTAGTCCCATTATGCCAACAGTATCACGCCTGTTACACAAAGACTCGATAATGTACCTGCGACCATAATATTTTGAGCAGTGAAAGTATAGAAAGGCTTCTTGGCTGAGGATCAAACCCCATCAAACCCCTACACATGCAGTTTGTCAACAGAATTAGACTACCTCGCTCAGAAAGTTATACAAAAAGAAAAATAGATAGCAATTAAAGTGAACAACTAATAATGTATCATGTGTAGACACACTTTACCCTCTAAGTAAATAAGAAAATTTTAGTACTGAAGCAGAATGAAATGAATACATCTATTATACTTATAAAAGAGAGTTTCACTCACTGACTGACTGACTGACTGATTGACTGACTGACTCACTGATTCATCACTGTTTCTCCGAATTGGTAAGTCCTAGGAAGCTGAAATTTGGAAGGTATCTTTGTCTTACAGTCTAGATGTGCAATAAGACGGGATTTTTCGAAATTCCCACTACAACACCTCTCATTAGCGAAAAAGGACTTTTTACTTTCACCGCTATTTCTCCGCATTGATAAATCCGAGAAAGTTCAAATTCGGTAGGTAGCTTTGTCTTATAGTTTAGATGTGCAATTAGACGGGCTTTTTCGAAACTCCCACTACAACACCTCTCATTAGCGAAAAAAGACTTTTTACTTTCACCGCTATTTCTCCGCATTGATAAATCCGAGAAAGTTCAAATTCGGTAGATAGCTTTGTCCTATAGTTTAGATGTGCAATAAGACGGGATTTTTCGAAATTCCCACTACAACACCTCTCATTAGCGAAAAAGGACTTTTTACTTTCACCGCTATTTCTCCGCATTGATAAATCCGAGAAAGTTCAAATTCGGTAGGCAGCTTTGTCTTATAGTTTAGATGTGCAATTAGACGGGATTTTCGAAACTCCTACTAAAACACCTCCCATTAGCGAAAAAGGACTTTTTACTTTCACCGCTATTTCTCCGCATTGATAAATCCGAGAAAGTTCAAATTCGGTAGGTAGCTTTGTCTTATAGTTTAGATGTGCAATTAGACGGGCTTTTTCGAAACTCCCACTACAACACCTCTCATTAGCGAAAAAAGACTTTTTACTTTCACCGCTATTTCTCCGCATTGATAAATCCGAGAAAGTTCAAATTTGGTAGGTAGCTTAGTCTTATAGTTTAGATGTGCAATAAGACGGGATTTTTCGAAATTCCCACTACAACACCTCTCATTAGCGAAAAAGGACTTTTTACTTTCACCGCTATTTCTCCGCATTGATAAATCCGAGAAAGTTCAAATTCGGTAGGCAGCTTTGTCTTATAGTTTAGATGTGCAATTAGACGGGATTTTTCGAAACTCCTACTAAAACACCTCCCATTAGCGAAAAAGGACTTTTTACTTTCACAGCTATTTCTCCGCATTGATAAATCCGAGAAAGTTCAAATTTGGTATATATGTTTGTCTTATTGTCTGAATCTGCAAAATTGGGCTTTTCGAAACTCCCACTACAACATCTGCCATTGCCAAAAAAGGAAAATTTACTTCCACTACTTTTCTCCGCACTGGTAAGTCCGAAGAAGTCCAAATTAGATATGTAGGTTTTCTTACAGTCTAGATGTGCATTTGGATGGGATTTTTTTAAAACTTCCACTACAACACCTGCCTATTACTCCATATAGGCAAGCCCTCAAAAGTTCAAATTTGGCGTGTAGGTTCGTTTTACGGTCTAGAAGAGAAATTAGACAGATTTTTTTCGAAAGTCCCACTACAACAACTGCCTGTTACTCCGTATTGGTAAGTCCAAAAATGTTCAAATTTGGTGTGTAGGTTTTTTTTTACGCTCTAGATTTTCAATTAGACGGACCTCAATACACTACGGTCATGCCTCAATACACTACGGTCATGCTTCAATACACTACGTTCATGCCTCAATATACTACGTTCATGCCTCAATACACTACGTTCATGCCTCAATACACTACGGTCATACCTCAATACACTACGGTCATGCCTCAATACACAACGGTCATGCCTCAATACACTACGGCCATGCCTCAATACACTACGGTCATGCCTCAATACACTTCGGCCATGCCTCGGCCCGCAAAGCGGGCGACAGCCCGCTAGTAATTATTATAAATACATAGTAAGCAAGAAGACAACTCGTTTACATTTTGTAGGTAGATACGCTTGGAGAAAGAACCCTTCCCTTTGAAGATATCAATGAAAGTTGATGATCTGATGATTGACAATACACGAAAACACTCTATCAGACGCCAACATTGGAATCTCATTTTTCATACAATGCTAATAACAGAGACAGTTTTCTGATCTCATTTTGTCGGAGCATTCACCATCCGCTGCCAGCGTTGCTTAACCTTGCGTCAAAACTAATGTCTTCGTGATACGAAGTAGTTTCTGGTGGTACGTTCCTAGATTGTTAGACGTCTTAATGGAAGGTGTACAAATTTCACATTGTTTTTGAAAACACGTGTTTTAACCATACAAACAGCCGTTTCCGCTGTTAAGAACTATCATGAGTTTTTTTGTCCTGAAAGCATCTATTTATGAACCACTGATCGGCTCAATCAAATCATTTCCTTTCTGCTCCTGCTCCATACCAATCTCTTTTACTTTCAATTTCTCGCTTGATTAAAATTCTCTCAGCATCACCAACTCTTTCTTCTTTTCTTTGAAATGATCCATGAGGTCTCCTACATGGGAGACGCAAAAGACGAAACTCTGGTCTCCATGGAAATTCTGAATCGCTCCTTGAACTGGTAGAACCATGATCATCTCGATTAGACTCAGCTCTCAGCCCATTCAAAGATAGCCTCTAAAATATATCATGTCGTGAGTCGTGAGCGATTGTGTCAATAACAGGCATAAGAATAGAGCATGAGTTAGCCTGAGGTTTCATTCATATTCTCAGGAGATTCGGAATAAAATCCATTAACTAGTTGAACTAGTTGATTTGGCAATGTTCTAATTTGGTTCATGAAGCTCCTGAGTTAATTTTTTTTTCACGGACTAAATAGACCTCTAGCAACAAAAAAAAATTAGAATATATAGGTAGATAGTTTTGATAAGTTTGAATATTCTGCCTGAGGTCATTTTTTGGACGATTTGCTAAAAAACGATGGTCGAACAATAAAGTTGAAACTTTTTTTTTTATCTGATGAAACGACTCAAGTGACGTTCATAATTAGATCAACGGTGCCATTCGACTTGCATCGGTGACTCCACTGAAACAAGTCAATCACTGAATTGTTGAGTTTATGAAAGCTCTACTAGTTAACACGTTCAAGTGAGACACGACCCTACAGACGAGATTCAATGATCCTGAACGGACGTGAAACATGAGATCAGGTTTTCAAATCTTCAAGGATAGTAGCATAGGTAAGCAGGAAAGTTATTGTACATTTTTATCACAAAAAAATTCGTCGTGGAAACTATTAAATTAATTAGTTAGATAAGTCTAACTATATTTTATGAACCTAAAATGAAAGACCAAGGTTTATTGATGAAACTTTATTTTTAGTAGAAGGTGTAGGAGGACATTTTCGTTGAAATTGAGTGTTTTTGATTTCATTTAGTCTACAGATAAAGAATTTACTATTACTGAATTAAAATAAGATTACAATAACTGAACACACGACAACTGAGCAAACTAACTTTAGCAAACTATTACATAGATGATACAGTATGAGGTAGGTATATTGTTAGCAACTCCTTGACAAAAAGTTGTTTGCTAATCTGACTTGTAATGAAAGAAATCCGTGGGCGACTGGAACTTGCAGCTTTTGCTTGAATAGATATTTAAATTGATTTATGAAGTTCAACTTCCTTCCATTCATTCGTGGTAAAGTTTGTGTTTTGCTCCGATGTGTATCGTTGAGAACATGTTCCATGTTTTGCTGTGTTCCACTTCCCAACCAACTCGGCATTTGAGGGGTGTGAAATATTACTCGACACGTATGTTTCACATTGCGGTAAATAAATTTAGTCAATTCTAAAGATTGTGAAAAGCCTTTGAAACTGACTCGAATCAGCTTTCATATCTTTTCAAAGAAATTTGAAAACAATAATAATTTTATTCATTATTTATCCGAACACTGGAGACAAGTTCTAACAACGCTTGCATAGGTAGGCCACTGTTCTCTAGTGTTACAGGTTAAAGGGCATAAATTAACAAGCTGGCATAGACCATGTGTGTGGTTGCAAAAGTTGGCAGGAGTAGAATAATCGCTTAAATTAAATGTAACCAAAGTAGGAATACGCCTTGCATTCCAAATCTCAGCTGACTCATACCTCACAAGTTACCAGACAGATATAAATAGCCTAATTGACGCAGGTTTAATAAACAATTAAAAACTCAATTTATATGCCACCAACACTCGGTAATTATTAATACTTATCCATTCCACTGAGATCGTGCGGAATATTTTGCGAAGTGTCAGCCGGGTATGACAGGAAGCTACTCATCAACGGATTCAACAGACGGACAGACAGATAAATAACATTGGGTTTTATCTATCCTCCAATTATGTATAGTTGTGTTTCTTCTAATGCTGCTATTATACTTTTGTTTATAATATGTCATTTCCTCTTGCTTTTGTGTCGGGTTGTAGACCTGGGTGAGTTTAAAATTGAAAAAAAAAAAAAATATGTACGTATGTGATTTCACGCAAAGATTTTTTCTCCCTTTCTCCTTCTAACTAACTTGTTTATCTCGTATATTTATCTCTCTTCTTTTCTTTCTCTTTCTCTCTCTCTCTCTCTCTCTCTCTCTCTCTCTCTCTGTCTCTCTCTGTCTCTCTCTGTCTCTCTCTGTCTCTCTCTCTGTCTCTCTCTCTGTCTCTCTCTCTGTCCTCTCTCTCTTCTCTCTCTCTTTCTCTCTCTCTTTCTCTCTCTCTTCTCTCTCTTCTCTTCTCTCTCTTCTCTCTCTCTCTCTATCTCTCTCTCATTCTCTCTCTCACCCTCACTCTCTGTCTTTCATCCTCCCTCTCTATCAAATACACTGCAATTACCTATTTTAGGCATAAATGTCTAAGTATTTTCCAGGTATTATAATAAATGTATAAAAAAACAATGCGACGGACAGTGCTCAAATCTACAGTTCCAAACAACAAGTCGGACCAGTCAAATCGTCGCTTAACTTTCAGCTAAAATTCTTTCACATTCTCGTATGGAGTACATACATTCTGCAATGTGCATAATATAACTTGTGATGCAAGATGCATAAATGGCTATCTCGTTAGGTCCAAAGCGTCTACCTCCTAGCTGCTACTTGTTCTTCTCATGTGAATAGCACATGCCCATTACATCTTCCCACACAGTCCTCTGTCCATCAGGTGTATACACATACAGGTATTACAGGTGTCCAACAGGTCTTCCAATGCTTATCCTTGTTACATACATCAGATAGGAGCAGGGAGTGGGAGCCTCATGGGGTTTTGACTAATTTCTGTCATATATGAGAGAATGATGCATGTTCGCAATGTTTTGAAACTACCGAGTTGGCAAAGGTTGAATGAGATGATTGTGAAATTGGATGGTGTTGTTGTAGAAGCATTTAAGGGTAAAGAAAAAACGCTAAACAATTAATTAATAGCAAGTCCTCTAGTTTTGAATTATTTTTATTAAATTTATTACAATAGGTGGGTAATGTGGGTACACTGTTGGCGTAATGGGAATTCTTGTCTTGAGCCGATAGTCTAAATAAAGCACTAGTATACTATACTATACTATCCTATGTCTTCTCTGTTTCATTTAGAAAAAACATTTCCGAAAGAAAAAGATGTCATAACATTACTTTTAACCGATAAGTAATGGTTCCGTAAAAAACAGACTTACAGACGTAGCCAATAAAATTATAAATTGAGAAAATCTTGAACTCCACTGAATGGTACACACACACTGGGTGTATGTGTGTGTGATGTGATTCCCCTATTACTCATGCAATTCTTTAACAATGATCCTGGTTGAATCACTCATTGATTCAATCAATTGTACAAGCGTTTTCGTTCCTTTGTCTTTACCATGAAAAATAACATACCTATTCAATAACAGACATACGTACATGACTACTTAGATTACCTGACTTTTTCATCTTGTGCTGATAGTTGTAGGTAACATAATTGCATTATTAAAATATATGTACATATGTGTATAGGAATATATTTTATTATTACTTCCTACAATTTGGGATCTATGTACCTACATTATTACATTGTAATAATAATAATAACAATATCGCCTTGTTTATACTGGCCGATTAGGACTATTTTAAGTCCCATTATTCCAGCAGTAAGCCCAAGACGTATTACTATGTGGTTAAAATCCCAAATGGAAGGATAACTTGTCACGTTCCGGCTGGGTTTGGAACCAGCGACTTCTGGAATATCTGGATTCATAGAGTGCCGCCTTTACCACTGAGATACCGCTACAGATGCATAAGTATAGGGAAAATGAAAGTGCAATAAATTATTATTATTTTTTAAAATATGCTATAATTAAAGCTCTATGTATGAAGTTTACATTTAAAGTTAGCTATTGCTCGAAGAAACTGTTACATTAGAATGATTTTGTATAAAACGTTTTCTAACTCACATGAAATAACTCTAAAGACTCACTGCATTTGATTAACCTACACAAAGATGAAGTTAGCATACTTAGTACAAATGACAATCTAAAGAAACGAACACACATATAATTTAACTCGCATTTGTAACATAATATTACAATAAAACATTTCTATTCTATTCTATTCTATAATTTAACTCGGGGTTTACAAACATAAATAGTGTTTGCTTCATTCATCTTGATTATAAAGTTCAGAATTTCATCTTGAAACTCCTCAACCGCAAGTGAATACGTATAATCAATGCATGGTGCATGCTTCCCTCTTGTAGATATCCATACTAAATAGACAATTACCAGCAACACCTTAGAGTTTCCTGGTGTTCCTGGCTGATGTCCAGTATTGTGCTAACGTTATTGCTACATTCCACCGAGGTTTTATATGGACATTTCTGTGGTGCCATGTAAACAGTATTCTTCCGTCACTGACATAAACCAAGTGGTGACGAGAATAGAAGAACTAAAAAATTATTAAACTTATGGACGGTCTATGCAACTGTCCTAAAACTAAATAAAATAAATGTTATAGAATATATGTATATTTCATTATTGTAAATCATCTACCTTGATGTTATCCTGGAAACAGGAGTTCAAATGAATTGAACAGGATTATGAGCTACACTACAATCCAAGTGTTCATACTTAATAGTCCTTGGAAAAATGTCAAACTCTCATCAGTCGTAGCTATTGGATATTTTATAAGCACGTAGTTCTATTCAATAAAAGAGTAGAAATAAATAACCCATTCCCAGTCAGTGGAAGAGGCATTGCATCATACCTTTAGAAATCACAGATTGACATGGAGATGAGTTCCATTTCATTTCAGTTCAAGTTCATTTCAGTACCAGTATATAAAAGCTTCTGAAAGCGTAGCAAAGTGGACCGAATCAATTAGCTTCACTTTAGCAGCTACCTAATCTCCACGGCACATCAACCACTGGTCTCGTAACTTCTGTATTTGAAATGGAAAAAGCTCCTTGTGAACTTATACCGCCATTCACGTCTTTACACCATTGGGAAAGTTCCTGTTATTACTTTTTATTTGAGGAATTTTACCTTAATAGGATTAGTAGCACCTGCTGACGAACAAAGTTAATGAATAAATTAAAACCTGATTTTAATTCTAATCAATAGATCAACTCAATTTTGACGCCAAGTGCCGCAGTGAAGGATTAGAAAAAGGAGAAATTCTAATTTACGTAATTTAAATTTTATTAAGTTGTAATGGGATATTAACAAATGGATAGTGATCGATTAGATTGATTAGAAGTGGTAATAAATCAGACCGTTAAATCTCCGCGTGATGATAGACTGATCATTTTGAAATTTAATCTCAAACTCGTGGTTTGAACTTGATTTTCAATGGAAAAGGAGAGGAGAATTTTGAAAGGATGATAGGTATAGGTACAAACTTTGATTGAACTAAGAATGCCCAAAGAAATAAGAAGAATCGATTAACTATTGATTTTTTTTTCTTTTTTTTTCTTGTTGAATTTTATAATTGTAACTTAGTGAGATACCTTCAACAATATTAGCAATCAGACCTCATTGTGCCATTGAAATGTCCAATCCATCCTTTTCAATTAACAAATTGGGTTTACAGTGAAAGATTTATTTAAAATTACTTTTTCAGACATTTAGCAATTTACACTAGTCTCACGCTGACAGTTTAAAAAGAGCCTGATAATATTTACTTTGATATCGGTAAATATCTTGAGATTCTTCATATTTACGAGATGGACACTGGAGAATGTTGGAATGAATGACAAATTGTCGCTCTGTTACGACTGAAATATTTAGAATATGACCGGTGGACCGGTCTGGCAAAACTTGATCATCTGATTTGACCACTCTCTTTAGAAACCGAGAGTTTCAAAGATTCAGATTTTTGAATGAAAATAATATTCTAGTTTAATCTTTATATAGACCCCACTTCAAAAGTAAGAGTCTAAAAGAGCATAATGTTAAAAAGTACCTAAGTGTCGAGAGATAAGTGGCGTGAAATGAAAATTTGACGATAGTAATAAGTCTGGTGACCTACATTATGTTGGAAATAATCAATAATGTACAATAAATCATAACTAGTGTTATGATATTAATACTGAGAAATTAAATATTATATCTAACATTCCAATAAAAATATAAAGGTAATAGAAAAATTGTGTTAAAAATAACCATAACTAACATTTGATAAGGGCACCCCAATGACTTACCCAGAACGCTCAGACTTAATCCACTGCCAGGCCGATTCTTGGAGAAATGCCTTCTGGAGGAGTCGCTGTGTCTGGGCTTGACCTCCGCATGGGCAGGCTTCGTAGACATGGTGGCTACCCGTTTTACTGTTATTGATTCAGGAAACCATGTTTGGACATACTTGTGAATTTGTATGAATTACATTTTTATTGAATATTAAATTTAGAGTTGCCGAGATTAAGAAGTTAATAGGTTTTTTAGTTCTTATTGAATACCTAATCAAATTGCAGTTATTTTATGAAATAAATAAGTTTGTATACATGTTACTGATTTATTATTATTATTACCTATCATAAGAGAATCTGCAAAGCATAGATAACAACAATAACTTCAACAATAACAATAACATGATGTTAGATAACAACAATAACTTCATTCGTTCAAGATAACTTCAATGACAGTTTCAAGTTTCAGGATCATATTTAAATGGCATTTGTATAACTTGCGTGCTTTCAACATGAATGCATGCAAAGTGCAGTCCTATCTGTCCTATTGGTACTGCAGGGAGGTGGGTGACGCCTTCTCCCATTTAGATTATCTAGATAAGCTGAAATATCTATAACAGGTCTTGGAAAAAAGTTATACTAATAAAACGATAAAAATGGCTTTAAACTTCAAAGACAGTCATGGCAAACTCCATCAACTCAGATCTTTACTTGGAACCCAACTCATAAAGATAGCATCAGAGGGTAATAATGCTAATAAAGCCCTTACAACTTCATCTCTGGCACTTGGCAGTTCCTTATAGAGCGAGCATGTAGACATGTAAAAATACTTCTATCTAATAGAGACACCGTAATAGTAATGCTTTATCATAGAGATAAACAGTATTATTTGATTTTCAAGTATAAAAGGCATCAGCTTGTTCAATCTCAAGTGGAATTATCTGTTGATCTTGTAATTTAGTGTTATGATTGCCATAAGTTAATACATGGATTATCTATAAAAATAAATTGAAAGTACTCTTTATTTACCTTGCATGCATTTCCAAGTTTCTTACTTTTCTTGGTAATCAGAGCGTGGCGCTGTTTCACCTTTTCGATAAAAAGTTGCAAAAAAATGCAGTCGATGGTTGATTGGCGCTCGACGATCTAAATTGAAACAATTATCTTAGACATGCCTTGAGCTTGATGTAATGAACTTTGTAAATAGGGATCGACTCTACTAGAACCCATTCTCTTGTCTCCTTATTACACTCAATTCCGTTTAAACTCACATTGTCAAGACTTTAAGTACAAAAAGACGCAAGTACCTAATCAGACTCTCATCGAAAGGGAAAGGTAATGCTCAATGCAAAATTTGATATTGGAATCAATAATAATCAGCAACTGTGAATTTGTTGGAGAAATGAGTACTGCTAGAAGCTATTAATGTTATTGGAAGGTCAAAACTGTATAACCAAGACAAACAAATACAAGAAAGTAACCAGTAATAGATTAATGATTAAAATCAATGGGTTTATCAGTTTATCTTTGATCTTTAGCTAATATTAAGCCTGAAAAACATCAAGTTCCAAAACCTAAACAAATGATTTATTGTGGATATTACCTAGGACAAAATACTAGTCTGGTTATAGAAGATACAATAAAATGTCCTGTAAGTGAGATCGAACATTTCTCGAGTTGATCTACTTTTTGGCTACATTGTGATGCTGTGTCCTGTCTCCTGACACCCCACGTGATAGTGTCTCCGGTCTCAGTATTAGATACTGACGTCCGCGCCAGTGGATATGATTCAGAGCCATCTCAGTTCGTGACGGAATCTCCTTTTACAACGTGTCCTATCTTGTAATATGTGACAGATTTGACATTATCAGCATAGCAAGTACGCCGTGGGATGGCCATGTACTGAGACCAGTGGCGGCTGAAGATTGAGTCAAGGTGGAACTGGGATTGGACCGGAGAGAAATCACCTAATGGATGTTAACAAACTTTTAAATTTTGCAAATTTTTCGTGCATTCATATCAGAAATCAATAAATCTTATAAATGAAAAAATATAAAACATCAAATTTACGAGATACTTATTGATTGTTTCTTTCTTTCTTCAGCACGATGCAACTACATACATGCATATTATGTATTTATGTACCTACAATAAATACTTATCTTTTCAGTTCAAGGGACATACATTTTATTTCAATCAAAAGAACTTTGTACCTAGTTACTCATTTTCAGGGGTTTTTCTATTAAAATTAAACTTTTTTTTAATTTGGGTTTTAAAGTTGTCCTACAATATTTAGCCACTACCTTTGATAACTTGACAGTAATATTATCTGAAGAGGAGCCACAGGTCGTGAGGTCGCCACTGGTGTTGGCAAGTACTCTCCAGTGTGAATCATCCACATAAGTACTTCTCGAGTACACCCAAGTGATGTAAACTAGATTGGAACCCATTATTTTGAAGCCTACATGATTGTGATTGTGTAGCAGACTGATGATCACAGGGTCACTGTGGGGCTGAAGGCGTTTATGGGATCGACTGAGCGGCCAAAACACGATAGCCAGAACCTACGACGCGAGGATTGATTGTTATGTATGTGGTGGAGTCGTACACTGCTGAGGATAAAGCTTTTACCGATGTTGAATTTTGTCCTATGAAAGCTCAAAATATTATATTATAACTTAGGAAAATGTTTAGGTCCTAAATAAAACATTTAGGTAGTAAGTACCTATGTATGGTCTCTTTGTTAGCCAGCGTCTATAGCCCGCTGAATACACCAGTTCTTGTTCTGTTACTGAAGTTAAGATTCCAGCCTGGTTAGGGTGACCATTCAAATCACTATGATTCAACGTAAACGAAAATTACATTTTTATTACGAAAACAATATTTTTTTGCGCCTACACTACTAAAAAAAATAGATAGGTGACCAAATGGATTTCTATATTTAATAGAATGGAGCTATGTACGACCATGTCATATCAAATTTAAATGTTTGTGTGTGCCTGAAGAATTGTTGAGTTGCCTAATTGCGAGCCTACGCCTATTTGTCATTGAGTGTGAAAACTGAAACATGAGTGACATCATGATGTTTGTTAACAATGAAATTTGCCAGGGAATGATGGATGCTACTCGTAGGTGCTAAACTTCCTAAAGAAGCCAGAGCACTCACTGTAAAATGGAGAATTCATCTTTTCTAGCTCGATGGAGCAATTTAGAGTTTAATAAAATAAAAAAAAAAAAAAATAACTAAAAAAATCCATTACTTTCCTTTCTATAGGATAAGCAAAGTGAAAATCCAGTGAAATTATTTGATTTTGTAAACTAGGTACCAAATTACATATAATTTATTCATAGAGGGAACATCAGTGTAAGCGCTTTAGATTCCTTCCAAGTCTTCCGACACTGTTAATTTTTTTATCTCTCATCCTGTACCAGTGTTTTTTTTACCTACATAAGAAAAAAACTTCCGATTTCTAATATTAGAAATTTATCGGAAGTAACAAAGTGAGAATCATGTAAAATGAAATAGGTTTATACTTCACACCGTTCTCTTATTCTCGGATATCTCGTAGGTATATCCTGAACCGCCTGTAATGTGTAATACCTAGTTCTGGAAATGCTGACTTCATCCATATAGGTATAGATACATAGTAGAGTAGACAGAGATGAAACGAGGGTTCTGCTTGGTTGCAAGATTTAGATCATATATTACTATCGTCGGGACCTTCATACTCTTTTCTTCACTCCTCCGTATGCAGAACAAGTCTGAACATGTCTCATTGGATTATTTTTATTAATGAATTTAATGAACAATTCTCTGATTGCGCCAATGCATGACCTCGGCACTATCTAGAGACAAAACCTACGCCGCACCACCGGATGGGATGCAGTCAACTTCCGCTCCTCTAATGGCGCTAGCTTCATGAGGTGAAGGGGTTCAAAATAAAGTGATTAGATAATACAGTTACAGTTAGAATTAGAGGTCTAACCTAGAGCTGACTAATCTATCTCTGCAGTTCAACAGTTTCGTCAGAGTTGGACAAATTACCAGGCGTCCATGACTCACAGTTGGGCACTGGGGGACACAAGAACAGAAATTATGTCGGTACCTCGCTTCCAGAAAGTCTGTTTTTCTTAACAATTTGATTCGGATTGTTGAATTGTTCAATATCAATGAGAGGATGTAATTGGAAAAAAATCTCTGGACAAGGAACCTCTGGACAAGTCATTAAAAACCATTATCACAACAACAATAACAAGAACGACAGCAACAACAATCCTCAGAATAAAACCAAATCAAGAAGAGGATAGACACTATTCTCCTCCCTATAGAACTGCTAGTCAACGTGTAATTTATACCTGCAGAAACCTACACTCCGGTCTGCAGTCTGGGCTGTGTTATTACAAGACATATAAAATGAGTTATACTACCGGACCAGACAAAATATTTATCATCAACACCGCCTCTTATCCAGGTAGGTTCTGCAGCTTTGCACACTCCCGAGAGTTGGCTGGGGATGAGGTTTTGAATTCTACATATATATTATAAGAGTGAATTGACAAAACAAAATCAAATCACGGCCAGAATAATCTTGTGATTTTTTAAAAATCACAAGATTATTTTTTAAAAATAACTATTAAAAAATGACAAACTGTGCCGATCGTTTAATTCAAATTCACTCCGTGGCAAAAATATGCAATCTTCCACTCCCAAACAAAGAGGAGGTATCTAAGACTTTCATACCATTTCGGGGACTTGCAAAAATATCCTTCTGAATAGAGCACACGAACTGCAATGAAAAATGTAAATCGCTAGTCCCACTCATAAATATACTTTTCCCAGAGTAGGTGTGAACTTCCAGTCGACTCTAAACTTGAAACAGGAGTCTAGAGACAAAGGCGATAAAACCTTCAAAGTTTAAACGCCCCAGCAATTTATCTTCTTGCGAAGTTGCAACTGATTTATAATACAAAAATCAGAAATTGCATGGGTTCTAAATTTGCATGAGATTAGCACGCGAAATCGAATCATCCAAAAATTATAGCATATCTCAGCATGATTCTCAAAACTCAACACATTCATTTCAAAACGGAAATATCTTTTTCTTGAGATGAAAAAGAAGCTGCCCCAAGACTTGACTTCTAATTATATGAGCCTCGTTTCAGACCTGTGGGCAGAGGAGACCAACTTTGTGCTAAGCTAAGATCCTTATTGAGGATACTGTTGTTCTAGACATTACCTGAAGATGATTTATAGGATGACAAGAACTCCACATGGACTAGACAAGCTCAGTACAGGAGTATTGACAGTAACTGATTGTAACGGTCATGGAGTTGAAATGATGAAACTGATGATAGTGACTGACAACTTGTCAGTATCCATCTCTTGTGACTCCTAGATATTTGGAACCCTTCCTTCATGAGCTAAATATCGAATGAATTTTGTGACCTAGTAGAAAAAATAGTATTCTACCATATAAAACAAATTTGAAGAGAATCGGTTGACTTTTTTTATAGATAATATAAATGATTCAGTAAAAAATCTCTGATTCTAGCGATGAATAAGAAGTTGAAAATTATCATTGCCATTCACGAGGAAGTATTGGGTCCACAATTGGAAGTGTATTCCTTCTGGATTTTTGAGAATTACTAGCATATCTAATTTATTTTAGAAACGGGTTTGTTTTTTGCTTTTGCTCAATAACTTATTTTGAATTTTATGTATTTTACTGTAAAACATGTTAGCATCACTCAAGAACGTCATTATTTCAATTTACCAAAAATACGCACAACAAAGAAAATTCATAGTCGCGTGAATTCATCTACGACAGTATTTATAATTTTTTAATTTACAAGTTTTACAAAAGCACTATTATTGTTTAGAGGATATTAAGTTTTACCTTCTTTAGGTCCATTCTTCAATAGAACTCGAGAGAATAAAGAAACACGGACAAAAAAAATGAAGAAATTCTATTTCGTAAATAAATGCACAGTTCTGACTTCTGATAAATGACGGGTACCGCGAAAATAGCAATAACTAAGAATTCACAAAGCACTATAACTTAGACAAAGCTTTAGAAATAATTGAATTTCTCAACACGCGGAAGATTTATAGTTTACCCACAGAAACACCTCTCAGTGTAAAATCAATAAATTCGATGGCACTCGATATTTCAAAAGGTTGAATACTTGAAATTGAAAAAAACACGAACTTGGGATTTGACATTCGCACTGACCGGTCTGATAGTTCAAACTCAACTGAGATGGAGATTTTATGAATGAATATCTGAAGTCTCTGGTTGTAGTACCCGGACGAGGTGCCTAACCATTCCTCAGGATATAGTGGTCGTACAACCCACACATCCTCTGCAGTCAATGAATGAAAAGCTCTGGTGTGATAAAAGTGCATGCAGACAACAAGCACACAACATAAATAGCTATAGCATTGGAATAAATCAAAACAGGATAAGTAGAGGCACTCACAAAAGTTATTTGCATATCAAGTAAATCGAATGAATGAGGCAATATCCAAATTCTGATCACAGTTCGCCGCTCGTTATGATAATATTTACTTATGATAATTCGTTTATAAAAGATCCTGTCACGCAGATTTGAGTGATTTACAACTGACCTAAATGAAAGTCAGTTGTAGCACACGATCGTCTTGGGCTCTTGTGTAACATTCTGTTAACATTACGCGTTTCATGATGACCTTTGTTAACAGTTCAAAGTCATCGGTGTATAATGAAGATCAAACTGTGGTTGACAGAATGATTTGGGTTCTGAACTACAAGATCTAATTCGTTCTCTTATATCAGAAGACTATTCTAGAAGAAGACATGAAGAGTCATTGAATAACTTTCAAGCTGAGCAACTGAGCAACACAATTCAAGAAAAATAAATAAAAGAATCTGTAGGGTAAAAAAAAAACTAGAAAAACAACAACCAGTTTCAAACTAGACAGTTGTACATAGCCGAAGAAACCTTTTTGGAATCATTAAGCAGAATCTGAATCTTCAACTGTCCAAACAACACATACAAACGGACCCAGACAAACACACAGTGCTCGTAAACCTTAGTAACTAATTAAAGCAGATAATGAATGACCACCATGTCCGTAGCGCAACTGGAAACTTGCAGCGTCTCATAGGAAACCTCTATGCAACTGTCTGCCTACTCAATGAACATGGATCGCTGAGTGCCAATACCGAGGTGGAAGACAACATTCTGTCATATCTCAGCTATCCATCATGATGTCATTTAACGCCATAGAGGAGAAACATGACAAAAAAAACATACAAATAATGTTAGTCATAACGAGTAGGTACTTACATTCAATTGAGATTGGTCATATTTTACGAGCCAATAAGTCATTTATTGGTTCTTTACAATCTCGCAACATACCTCAGAACGATAGATTGTAAACTTGTATTTTTTATATCCAATCGCCAATGTTAAAACAAGTATTTACAAGTCGAACATACAGGGTCATTCTTGTGAAATAATTTTAGGTACTTACATTCAATTGAGATTGGTCATATTTTACGAGACAAATGTCTAATAAGCCAATATTTTACTAACCACGTTGTCAATTAGACAACGTGATTGATTACAATTCAACATTCTAACAAGAGGTTTTCAAGTTTAAAAAAAAAATCAATAGTATCTCGAATAATCTCTTCCAAATCTATACGTATTCTCGTGACGCTGGCTTTTCCCGGCCCCACTCAGGCTGGGTGAGGTCAATTTGAGTAGCAGGTTTGTGAGTTTCCTGCGAATGGAGGGTAAAACCCCCGTCGTGATATGACCATGGCAGTTGAAAGCGACGTTAAACCCCACTTAAAAAAAAAAAAAATCTATACGTATTATATTTAGAATCAAAATGTAAGGTCTTGATAATTATTTTATTTAATAGGTTTATTGTATTGAATTTTTTGTTGCTTGTTGTTTTTTATAACACTTTATGGATAGTTCTTCAAAAATATCTCACACACGCACAGTAGAAAGTACAATGCATAGCAGGCAAGTAAGAGTAGTCCTGAACATGATCTGCGAGCTCAAGTTTCAAGAAGTAATCAGTATTCAAAGTACCCCCCAAAAACACCACTTTGTGGTTAAAAAAAGAAGAACGCCTCACTCAAAAGAATGATTATAATTAGCTAAAAATAAATGATATCAAATTGAGAACACCTTACACCTCTCTTTTTGTATCTCTGCACTCCTCTCTGAATTTATTCCTCTTATGTTTATTTTTCTTTATCCTTTCTAGGGGTCATCCCAAACTTGATTTCTCTTTAAATTTACTTGTTGCACGGCAGTAAAAAATGGCGGTCGGAGTATGATTTTTCTGAAGTTATTTGATTTGAATCGAGAAAATTACACCGCGACCGCCTTTTTTATTGCCGTGCAACAAGTAAATTTAAAGAGAAATCAAGTTTGGGATGACCCCTAGAAAGGATAAAGAAAAATAAACATAAGAGGAATAAATTCAGAGAGGAGTGCAGAGATACAAAAAGAGAGGTGTAAGGTGTTCTCAATTTGATATCATTTATTTTTAGCTAATTATAATCATTCTTTTGAGTGAGGCGTTCTTCTTTTTTTAACCACAAAGTGGTGTTTTTGGGGGGATATCAGTTCTTTTTGTACGAAAATATAGGTTCATACACTACTGAAACATTATGAATAACAAAAGTAAATAAGCTGGGAAAATGTGAATGTACCAAGTTGTCTTTTTTTTTAAATAGTTTTAGCAGTACGTATTTAATTTTTCGAAGGTCAATTAGTATTTGGATCACAGATTTGGCCCCCTGAGTCCCCAAAGGGAGTAAATAATATATAAATTTGCAATGCAAGACCTTTTGATTCTATACTCAACATGATTAGGTTTATTTTTCAATGCTAAATAGACCTCGGAGCCTCCTATGAGGGACACTAAAACACCTGGATTTACAAATGCCAAAGAAATTAATTTGTAATCACCTTATCAAGGTGAGGTAATAAATTCTCTCCCCGTTGACCTTTTCTTACCCAAATTCTCTCCGGCTTGTTGCATCTCTCCCGGAAATAAGACCATGCTTTTTTACATTAGGCATTTAAGAAAATGAAAACTATAAAATTATCATTTTTATATAAGAATCGGCCTTTTATAAGAAAATCTTTAAAATCTCTAACTAATGAAAGGCAATGCCTTCAGTGTATAGTAGAGTTAGGTAAAATACATAGAAGGTCATGCCTTAGGAATATAGAAGTGTTAGGGATAATACATAGAAGGCAATGCCTCGGGTTTATAGTAGGGTTAGGTAAATATATAGAAGGCCATGCCTTGGGTTTATCATAGGGTTAGGAAAAATACATAGAAGGCCATGCCTCAGGTCTATATCAATGATTCCTAGGTGTTTCGATTATAATTTTTATGCTAGGCCTAAACTATGTAGGTATAAACTCAGGTAAAAATGCAAGCGACCCAACGGGAGACAATTTGGTGTTCATAAATCCATGAGCGGGAGAGAACTCGGTGGTGACGTCCCTTATCAATATCTCACGAGGTATGAGTGTACCCCGGACATAATGGACAGAGAAAAAAAACTTCCCTGGAGGGGATCGAACCCAAGTCATCGTGAGTGTAAGCCTAGTATTTATTTATTTTTTTTTTATTTTTTTTTATTTTTTTTTTTAAATTTATTATAGTGTCCGAACATTTTATATTATGTTATATACACTATTTTATTTATTTATTTATTTAGAAACTCTTTATTAGTAGGAAGAACATATATATACAGACAAATAATGGTAAATATAAAAATAGACAATATTAATAATATAAACAAGGAAAAAACAAAACAAAATATACATATACATATGTTCTAACTAAAGGGTGGGGTTATTGCCTATGGCAATCTCTTCCACCCAACCCTTTTTCCTAGTATGCTACTCACTTGACCAAAGTCACTACTTTGTCACAACTTTTAGTGAGTAGCATCGACATTATGAGAGCTAATTCATCATATTTTATCTCCATCCAACCATGATTGTACAAAATCAATCTCGTAATGCCGCCACAGGTAATTGGCCAATTCTGCAACTACTAAAATTTTCCTCGCGAGGGTAATGAGGTCGTCAAATATAAAGATCGGAAAAACAAAACAACGTTAAGCCGAAATTGAAAATATAGAGCTAAAAAATTTCGTCCCCGCCAGGATTCGAACCTATGCTGACAGGGTGGCAGGTCGAGCATGCTACCAATAGACAAAGTTGTCATCTAAAGAAACAGACGGAAAATGATCTAACTAAATTAATACTTGGAAACTTAAACATTAAAATTTTGCAGTGAGAGAGCGAGGTCATCTCGAAAAATACATACTGGCCAAGATCTGACCTCTAAGCTAAGGATTCGAAGGTACCTACCCGCCAAAGAAAATGAAAAGGCCACCAGGTGCCACCCAGTGGACCGGATGAAGGAATAAAATCAATAAATTTGGTAAATCAATAAATCTGCTCATCAAGATCTTTCATTTGATACCACTTAAGATTAGTATCATCCTTCAATTCCCGATTTGGGCTCCCAAAATCCGAGGCCGCCCAAATGGGCCGCCCGCTTATAATTTAGAACTTTTTTTTGGTCCGGGCTCATCTCCATTATATCTTGATCACTTTAGACACCTCACTTTATCTTCAGTGCCAAGTTAAAGACACGAAGTCGGGTCTCAAAGGATCCGTATGAAAAAAAACAGAAAAAAAAAAAAAAAAAAAATTATGAATCTTTTCATGTCTTTCACGATTGTTCGGGGGTCTCGAAAATAGGGTTCCCGGTGGCCTAGGAAGTCAAACAAAGAGTCAAATCAACTAATTTTTCAACGTAGAGCCCATTTCTGCAATAAAAATCGCGATTTTTGAAATTCATGTTGCACTTTTCGCTGGCTGAAAGTACATGAAATGCATGGGAACTATGTTTTGCGTAACCTTACACTCTGCCGGGCTGTCTCTTTCTTTGTATAGGCGTTCTTCACACCTCGGCCGAGGTGTTTGATCAGATCGTCACGTCAACCAGAGATCTCATATTACGCACGTTTTGAGAGGGGATAAAATCAATAGTATTCTATTTAAAAACCGTCTATGCACTCTATGAAATAATAAATGCTATGATAGGCACCGGACATGAGACAGAAAACCACCCTACGAATTTCAAAACCATCCCACCTACTTGACTAAAAAGTTGCTGTTACTCCACCGAGCTTTTTTGACAATTCGATTTTCAAAAAACAATTCATGTAAACACGATACTAGGAATTCACCCATTAGTAATACATGAAAGAAAAAGAGAAATGACGATTGATATAATATTATTGAGCTACATTTTAGGTACATATTAAAACAAAAGAAAATTTGATAAACAAGAAATTTTGAATGACGGTATGCCAATCTGCTTTTATTAAAGAAAACTTCCATGCGGACATAACACTCACAACACAAAATTGACTCAATCTCATTTGCAAGAACATGGCATTACTGTTATTAGTTTATCAAGTTCAAGATCCTACACATATGTCAAAGCAATGGGTGGTTCTCCCCACACTAGAAGCAAGATATATTATAGCCACACTTGACGGGCTAATTGAAAAATAAGTTGATAAATATGATGGCTAACGAATGTCCAAAAATGAGCAAGTTTATATATCTACAAGATATACATATAAAATGAAACGTATCAATTTTGACTTTGGAGTTATGGACTATATGGACATTATGGACACTGATCCAAAAACATACGAGTACTTACCTACATCGTGATTTCTGTTGATACTTTATTTAAAAACAAGATAAACTAGAATAATTTCCAGAAAATATCTGACAAAAAGACCTCAAATAACTATGATATAAACTAGTCCATGTAAAAAAAACTCGTTAGTACCAACTATCGAGAAGAAAAACCAGAAGCTACTTCTCCTATCAAAATATTAATCCAGAACATTAATTTATCGATGAAGTCATGGTTAAAATGAATAAAGAATCAGGTTTTCATAAGACATGTAGGCGAGAATCTAATCAAAACATAATCATTCTGGTGAACTTCACGATCTTACGGAAGATAAGAATGATTATAGAGAACATCAAAAGGATATCCTCGTAAAATATTGGGCTCGGTGTAGTCATGTGGTATGGTAAAACAAGCAAACAAGTCTGAAGAAGAAGAAAGAACACAAGTTCTACTAATAATGATCGAAAGATCAAATTTTGAACCAAACAAGATCGATCGGGCTTTGATTCTTAATTGGTGATTTGGAATTCCAAACACATTCTGGAGTATTATATTACTTGTAAATAACTGGATCACAGCATTAATCAGCACCCATATACAAAAACATAACCTTCACATCCTGGTGTTACACATTTTCGATCCTAATGAGGTGGGTAGGTACTAAGGACAATAATTTGTTTGTTTCAAGCATTCAATGACAGGTGGACATTATTACATGAGGGTATTGTTCATTATTTCTTCAGATTAAAGCTCTTGGCCCAGTTTCTTCGAGGTCGATATTTGGCAATCGCCTTTGACTATCATAAAAACGTCCAAATATAAATGAAAATTTATGGAGATCTGGCATTATTGATTGTCAGAATTTATGTGATAGGCACTCGTAAATTTAGGCAATATCTTAGGCTAATAAGGCAAAAATAGGTTATAGACTGAAAGGATCATAAGTAAGTACAAAGTTGCAGCTACCATTTTACCCGGCGGCGATAGAGAAATAGATAGATGAGGTAACTTTCCAAGCGCAGGAGAATCTGATCACAATTAGGACGTTGATTATAGCCTATGAAAAAATTATACAAAGGTATACATTATTCTCCTGGTTAGTGCTTTTAATTTATATAAAAATGAGAGCCACAAATAATGCGTTTTTAGATAGTATAAAATCATAATAATATTTCGTATTAGCTATTTCAGATTTGAAAACACTGAGATGTAGTGGCATATACGTATTAGGAATTTTGATATGCTTGGCTTTCAATGTCTTGAACTAGAACAACACAGGATTTAAGGCTTATTACTTTTTTAAGAAAATTTTGATGCTCAATCTTTTTCGGCTAAAGGCAAGGAAACCCATCCATCACACTAAATCTGGACTTGCCATATGAATGTATTACTTAGGTAATTACAAAAAGTCTATTACCTTGGGCCTGAAATTAAATTTTACAGAATCGATGCAGTTTCAAATTTTCTTGTCATCTAGAATCTCCTGGAAACTGCATCAACACGGAGGACTGGAGGGCATGCGTAACATACCACCCGGGCTGTGGCCCAGGCATTCATTATCCTGAGTCCTGACACGCTATGCCACCAGTATGGAGCTTCAGATAAAGCGAATGATCTATAATTATCTCCTCATGTTTTGTTAGTAGATTCTAGGTCTACAGAAATCTGAATGCTCGCAGATACCTTCAGTTCAACGCACTGACATTCCTGACATGGATTACCAGTGGCCCTTGCTATAAGTTGAGAGAAATTTTCATTTTAGAGAAAACCAGCTGAAGGAAGCTCGTTTTTTTCCTTGGGCAACTTTTTTGTGTACTTTATTAAAAACTTCTTACCTTCAATCATTTAGAGTTTTGTTCTTTTATGTGTGTCTAAAATTGAGAATGTCCTGTGAGATACATAACTGTTGAAACTACTGCAGATATGAATATCTTACCTGGAACAAAGAAAATAATTGGTGTTGAAGAATTTGACCGTTTGACGTTACAATATGTTGAAATAATGTTCTGGTCATAATTATCTATAGAAATACAATTGTAAATACTTGGCTTTGATAAAAAAATATTTTTTGGTTGACAAAAATACTTGACCATCTTGTTAGTTTCATTATTTTCCACAGAAATTAAGTGAAATTGGTTTCTTTACTTTAAATTACCTGTAGAGGTATGATATAGAAAATATGGCTTGTACATATTGCAATCTGGTGACTTTTTTTCCAAAATTGAGCTGTTATCAATAATAAAGTTCTGTATAAATTATTCTTTAATATCGAGGTTATGCCAGACGGGGGTGTTACCCTCCGTTTGCAAGAAACTTCGAAACCTACTACCCACATTTACCTCACTCAGCCTGGGCTCTATCAGTAATAACTAGCATCACAAAAGATTGAACCTTGTGGTCGACTGCCAAGTCTTTACTTCGCTGGATGTTGCTTTTTAACATTAGCGATCTTAGGTGTAATGGCGTTCTGATGAGATTGGCAGAACTAAACTAATTTATACTTAGGCCAATCAAAATTGAAAGAGGCAACTGATATTTCCTACTCCTTTCTTCTTGAAAAAGAGTTTAATGGATGATCGACTTTGACAATCAGAGTGATTTTTCCTTTTTACTTTATCAGAGATGCATAGTTCAAAAGTTGTAGCTAATAGTTACGACTGAACAGAAACTTTGTAGTACAGAAGAAAGCCCGATAATTATGTTCATGTCATGCATAATTATAGAAATATCCGTAGAAACCTGTCAGAAACTCTGTAGCGTCCAGGAAACATCCCTAGATGTTCAGTCCGATTACGGGGCCAGGAGCTATGGCCAGGAGCTACGGCCAGGAGTATTGAGAGGAAGACCAGCGCGAGAAGGAGAGATACAAACCAGACTCTGGTCTTTCCTTGTATGGTGGTGGTGAAGAAGTGAACGCTCAAATCCTGATTGAAATCAAGTGAATGACTCCAAGCTAAGAGCTTCATACTGTTCCAGCATAGCCAAGTGTTAGAGTGCTGGCCGGATATCAGATGAAGAGGTTAGGTGGTAGAGAGGGTTAGGTGGTAGAAAATGCTTTTAGCATTAACCTCGCCTGGAGGTTACCTTCCACTAAAGAGTATTATTATTATTATTAATAGGAAATCGAGTCCAGTAATGAATGACAAAAATAATTTTTAACGTCCAAAATGATAGATTACTGCCCTAACTTAGGGCTAAGCTGAAAAAAAGAATCCAATACTGGAGAGCAACTCGGTGAAGTAACCCCTATTAGGATGATCTACTCATTTTACTGTTATACAAACAGAACAATGACTTTTCAAAAATAAGTGCTGACTTTATAGTCCCTACTATGCCAGTCCATTATGTTTTACTATACATTCATTTTAATAGCCACAATTAAAGTTCGGTTACTCTGAAGCCTCTGGTATTCTCATTGTGCTTGATGGTTATGACTTCACAGAGGTGGGCTTTTTGTCGGCACAACAAATTATGATTTAAGTTACTGAAGGGTTTTGAAAAGTTAATGGTGTCTGTAAAAATGTTCTGAATGCTCTCAGGTGCATTAGCATACACAGGAGTCTTGGTGAACTTTCTTCAGAAGCAGAAGAATGAACCCGCGTAAGTGAGAACAATTTATTTTACTATACAAACTCTAGATATAGCCTACTTAAAATGTAAACAACCAAAATTCCTAAAATTATTATGTCGAAGTATTGGGACCATCAAATAATCGTATTTGGTTTAGGCATATAAACAAATTATGCAACAATAACACATAAACAATAATAACATGAAACGAAAGCAATACAATTATTAGTGTAAAGGTACAACAAAGTAACCTTGATGTGTGGTTTACTAAACTTTAGTTTTACTAGTAATAAAATTGTTATAGAATTGTTATAGTAAGTAGAATGGTACATGGTATAATAACACTGAAACGTCTATAACGTACATATTACATACATACATTACTTATCTACTTAGAAAGAGCTCCCTGAGCACAAAGAGGAACAAACAATTCCACATAAGATATTAGACCACTCTCCTGAAGGAAGAAGATGGGGTCTTCTGAACACTATGATTACTGATTGGTATCATTGGAACTTGATGACTCTTCAAGGATATTTCACCCTTTAACCCAACCATGTGATTGGTAGACAATAAGTGTTTCTACTTAACAGAAGTCGGTCCATTAGAATGATAACCAACACAATACACCACTGTTACGAATGAATTGATATTTTTGGAGGATGCGCCATTTTTCCAAAAAAATATGCAAGGGTCAAAGAGTCTGTAGACTTCTAGGGGAGGTGTATAGCGGCTGTGGCAGTACCTCGAAATGTTCAATCTTTTTATTTTTGTTCAAGAAACTATATATATATATATACTTATTGTACATACTTCCTTTAAAAATTCAAGTTCAAATAGGAGTTCAAATAGGAACAAGCACATCAATATAGTAATTTTAAAATTACATTCTTAAGTAATATGTACAAAACCCCAAATTTATTGATACCATGTTAAAAAAATCAACTAAAAATTTCAGATAAAATAGTTCATGACGTGTTATTTGTATAACAAAATCAAATTGTGAAACCCATTATCTCACTCAAATGATTGTTATATTCAAAATCTAGACCCAGAACGGGCAGAATGGGTTGACTCCAAGGATCCTAGGGTCAATTACCCTCTATATGGTCCGGTAATAAACGGGGGAAGGTTAGAGTAATAACATTGGTCATACGAAGTCATTATACATATTTGGTGCTTGGTCCGCCATACAATGAAAAAATACTAGATGAAAGTGCTGCAGGTATCCTTTCTAATTTGAGAACAGAGATCCGACAGTGATGGATGGGGATTAGGATGCAGCTTCAAGCAGCATGCAAGATGCAGCAAGAAGAGATTCAGACAATCATAGAAGCTTTAGAAGCACACGAAGCCTTGAATAGAAATCATTAGTGGTCATGAAACTTCTATTTACAAAGAACTCTTTTCTTGAAAGCTCGAACCAAGTATCTTTACAAATACCTTTGAGGTTTACTGATCTATGGTTTCCTAAAGAAACAATTTTTCTATCTGAAAGCTTCAGTGTCATACATGTACCAACTTAAAATAAGTTGGTAAATCGAAGTTTCTTAACTGTGCAATATTGATTTTTATTTCAATATTGCACAGTTAAGAAACAATATTGCACAGTTAACTGTGCAATATTGTGATTAAGAATAATTAAGGTCAAACTACTTTGGAAGAAGAATTACCTAATGTCAAATTGAACACGAAAATCAAATTAATTATTCATTTTTACTCAAATTATTTGACTAGATTGGAATATTTTCAGGTATTCATAATCAAATAACTAAAAACTTTTGGTGCATTTAAGTTTGCAATTTTAGCTATAGGTGCAGTGCATCTTTTTATTTTTATCTACATAAATACTGCGACCTTGCTTTGTAACAATCATAATACATATGACCATTTAATACCATATTTCTTCCGTTGGTTTTTGTGTCTTCACATTAGCTAGCCAGTAAGAAGTAAGAGTAAAGCACTACTTAGCAAAAAATATAAAACAAGATTACAACAAACATAAGGGAGAACTGTCCCTTTATACCTGATCCTCGTTGTAATATTATTTTACAATTTTGGCCCTTAGAACCGTTCCCAAACAAACTCGCATCATCATATTCACCATGCTGTTGCCTCCAAACTTCCAAACCAAACCAGCCTCAGGACATCCTTGATTCAAAACAGTAAGCAACACATGCCTCAAACTTTCCCCAAATCCACCTATTTCTCAATGAAAAGGTAATTAGATAAGGCACTGGATAGTCCAGATGTAATGCCTCCACTGTATACATATACATCCAGAGCATCCACACTGAAGACCAGAGGCACGTCCGTCTGTTGGTTTGTATTAACTTCGAGCCAGTCACGTCCCGAGAGAATGAAGCTTTGAAAGGTGTAACATTTAATCATCGAAAAAACTCTCTCGAGGTCTAATGGTTCTGACTCGCCGAGCTGTTGAAACTCAAACAAGATTGTGGCACTCTATAATTTGAGTCTATCTCCCCCACTAGCCTGAGGGGCAGGGGGCTTTACATTGTATCCAGTATAGGGTGGACCTTGTTCCAAAGTGTGTTTCACGCAGAACCAAGACATGATGAATGTTCATTTGTTCAATGATCAATTCATAAAATTTGAGAGGTTGCAATCAACTATTGCAAACATCTAAGTCAAATGCAAATGGTTCTGAACTTATAGTACTAGTAAGTATGATCTTGTAAATCGCGCATTTTTACCTAAGAAGTGAATTAAGTGATCTATGATTTTTTCGATATGACGCAACATACAAGCTGCCAAAGCATTTACTATTAAACCTACTTAAAAAAAAATTGTTATCTTCCTGAGAAGTACAAAAGTCTAATGTCAAGAAGTAACTAAATGCTTTTCTCCGTTGATCAACCTGTAGATTGCACTTGTCTTGTTTTGTGCTACAAATATGTAAAAGAGCTCAAACGGTTTTACTACAGGATTACAACAAACTGTAAGACCTTGCACGTCACTATCAGCAAAATCTGAAGGCATTTACAGTTGAACGACTGCATACAATCTGCAAGAACATATTATATTGGGAATTTATGGCAAAAGTTTAAGACCTTTTTTATTACCTTGAAAGCTGGTCTTCAATGTTGCGAAATTGTACGTTCCAGACATGCAAATGTGCATAGATAGGAAAGTACATGTATGTACCACTTGTGTTGCATGAGTTCGTATGGAACGCTCTGAAGAGATTGGATTGTATGGAACAGTTAGTTTACAAAATTTTCGAATACCTGTTTCGCAAAATAATGTTTCAAGAGAAAAAGTTGACACAGACGCAAGTAAGAATATCCAAACCAAGATTAAGACGGCGGAGGTTAATGTACGGAAAAGTGGTGTGTATGACGCTCAATTTTTTTTTTTTTTTTTTTTTTTTCATTTTCTCAAAATATGTACAAGGAATTTTGAAGTACTTACGCGTACAAAATAGATATAGAACAACCGTAACACATTCCCAGGATGCAGTATTGCAGTAAGTACTATCGGCCCTGAACACCTGTTCAGTATACAAGAGTAAGAGACCACTCGACTGTCCACTAGGATTTACAATATCCCTCATCAGACGCATAAAGCCATTGACTTTTTATTTTTTAATAACAGTTTTCGAAAGTATAGGACGAACAGTAAAGTGAGCAGTTAAACAAGAGTAATTTACCAGACATAAAACTTGTGTTTTTATGGCTTTCTTTCTGATAGTAAAGGAGGACCGCATCTGATATCCATCTTCAGAGAACATCAGGGCAAGAGGGGTTCCTGGTGGAGGTCTGCTAGACGTTCAGGAGTGTACTAGGTGTTATAGCACCAGTCATTTGTTGCCGTACATTAAAAGATACTCGGAGTAGTAAAATAATACACAATCAAAATTTCCGCAGGAAACATGCTTCGGCATGGTTAAATAAAGTAAACATGATTAGTCTAAATTAACCTAATGTACAAATTTAACAGAGATTATTTACTAAAATATACAAGTAACATAATAATATATTCTTCTTCTTCCTTCTTGGGAATCCTTACGGCCCTGACGAAGTTTCTATAAGAAATTCTCATGCAAGTTGGTTTTACGACTCTTAGTAAGATAGTAAATTCTGTCGAGCTTTTTACAATGAGAAAAAATAATCCCATCGTCCTTATTAACTTGAAAAGTTTTTTTCTTGGATCTCTCTTTCTTCAAGTTGCAGTTTGCATTGTGCATTCAGTTTTGATTGCATAAGACAGAAGTGGATTTCTCAGATCCAATTCATGCAACCAATGTTAAATGCGCTCTGAAAAAATCATCCACGTTAGGTATGTGTTGCATAATGAAAAATCTTCGTTTCGTTGCATAATGAAAAATGTGTTTTGATTGCTTAAAAAACGTTTCATACACAACCGCTTTGAAAAGAGCTTCATGTTCTTGCTTCAAAACTTCGATAGTTAGGTTAAGGTAGAAAACAATTTGTACCTTAACTTAACTATCGATTCCCCATCTGACCTGCGTTGCAGTTAGTTCTCTCTATTGTGCGTAGATAATTTAATTCAAAATGAAATTAATTTTAAAAGATTTCATTTCTGTACATACTACTGTGTAAATAAATTCAGTTTTTTTCCTTGTGTAAAACAAGTGCACTCATACATTCGAACCCAGAGCCGATACACGGACAGGTACCTAGTACTGACCATTGTATTGGTTCTACTACGGGGACTCTGTATCAGTCAACCTTAGGTACTATCCCAACCGCCAAGCAGTATCATACGACGGACTATCCCAACCGCTGTGTAGTACCTACATAACGGACTACCCCAACCATACAACTCTATCTTCTGATGACGTCACAATGAACAATACTGGCGATCCCGCTGTTACTTGCAGCTCTGCCAGTACGTTATGCACCACCACGGTGACAACCACCATCACAGGGACCATCCCTAGCATCCCCGCCCTACCCCTTCTCCACCAACAACAGTCTGCTTCCACCCCATGCCTGACTCAGCAGACTCTCTACCAGCCTAACATCAACTTCAATCCCGCCGGCTCCGTGTTCTCTCCACTTGGACTCAATCAACACCAATCCAACCCCGCCTTTCCCTCTAACCAGACACCTGCTCAAGAACCTCTCCAGTCACACAACTCCAACCCAACTCTAGCCACAGGCCAAGTCAATAATACCCTCAGCTGGCAAGTTGTTCGCACCAACCACAAACGGAAGAAATTTGCAAGCGAGGCATCAGCTCTTAAGATCAAACTCAAGAAATATAATGAATCTGTCAACAACACCAAAAGAATAATTACCCCCAATCAATACCAACCCCTCGCAGTAGACAATGATGATGAGGAAGACGGTGAAGATCTCAACATGCACACAGACAGTCAAGAGACCAACACCGCGCATTCAGCACCACACCAGCAATCCTCACCTCCGCAGCAATCCCCACCTCCACCACCAGTTTACATACATGGAGTCACAAACTACCAACAGATGAGAGAAAACATTTCCACTGCTGTGGAAGCCGAACTCTACAGTACTAGAACGCTGGCAAACAACACTGTCAAGATTAATCCTAAGACTGTTGAAGCATACAGAGCCCTAGTGCGACACTTGCGTTCCAATAATATCGTCTTCCACACCTATCAAATCAAAAAGGAAAGAGCGTACAGGGTTGTTCTGAGGAACATCCACCATTCCATCCCCACATCCGACATCAAAGAAGAGCTCGAGACCAAGGGCTACAAAATTCGTAACATTATGAACATCAATGATCGCATCACTAAAAATCCACTCAATCTTTTCTATGTGGATCTTGAGCCAGCCGAGAACAACAAACAAATGTATGACCTCAAATACTTACTCAATATGAAAATCAACATTGAACCACCACGAAAATCTACTAATATTGTTCAGTGCACTAGATGCCAAAACTATGCCCACACTAAAGCATATTGCACCCGTCCTTTCAGTTGTGTGAAGTGTGGGAAAGACCACAGCTCGTCATCGTGCACCAAGAGTCGAGACCTACCAGCAACATGTGCACTCTGTGGCGGTCCACACCCAGCGAATTACAAAGGATGCACCGTTTATAAAGACCTGCAAAACTTGAGAAGGAACAATCAAATCGTCCAAACAAACTCGAGCAACACTGCCAATCAACCAACAACCACACGGACCAATAGAACAAATAATATCCACGTCGTGAATAGCAATATCAACACTGACAGCAATGACACCACAAGAATAACAAATAGTCAACCTAGAACATACGCTTCAATCATGAACAACTCAAACAAAACTCCACCAATCAATCATAGCCAGCCATCCCATTCTCAAACTCCACAACAAAATCATGAAAACACTACCATCTTAACATCATTCCTGAAAGAATTCAAAAACATGTTTCAACAGCTCATGAACCAAAATTCAATGATCATTCAAATGCTCCAAACTGTCATTTCTAACATAATATCAAAATGATTGACACTCTCAGAATCCTAACCTGGAACGCCAATGGTCTTGTTTCACGCCAAAGGGAACTTGAAATCTTCCTTCATACACAGCAAATTGACGTGGCTCTCATATCAGAATCACACTTCACCGCAAGATCATTCTTTCGCATCCCAAACTACGACACCTACACGACTCTACGGCCTGATGGGAAGGCATTTGGAGGAACTGTCGTGCTGGTGAAGAAAAACATCCCCCACTATGAAGCAGAACCTTACCAATCAATGAGTATACAAGCCACCACCATAAAAGTCGAGTGTTTGCCGCTTTCCATCACCCTCTCTGCAGTATATTGTCCACCTGGGCGCTCCCTTCAACCACAAGACTTCACCAACCTATTCAACACATTTGGAACCCACTTTATTGCAGGAGGCGACTGGAATGCTAAGCATACGTTCTGGGGATCCCGTCTAATATCACCACGAGGAAGAGCACTCTACAATGCAACAAGATCTGGTAGATTTGAATTCATCTCAACGGGTGAACCAACCTATTGGCCCACCGATCCAGCAAAGAGACCAGACGTTATTGACTTCTTTGTGTCACATGGAGTTGCCCACAATTACACATACATTGAAAGAAAGGATGACTTATCTTCTGACCATTCACCTCTGGTACTAACCCTTTCTGCGACGGTGATTACAAAACCAAAGGTACCCAAATTAACCACCAAGAAAACTGATTGGGAAACATTCAGAAGCCACATTGAAGACAACACCGACCTCAAGTTGAGTTTGAAAACCCCTGATGAAGTAGACAACGCCGTGCAATACTTGACCGCTCTGATACAGGAAGCTGCTTTCACTGCTACACCTGAAAATAAACAAAAAGAGGAAGAATTAGTACTACCAAAAGAAGCAAGGGACCTAATAGCTGAAAAGAGGAGAGTTAGAAGAAAATGGCAAACCTATAGGAACAGCAACGACAAAAGAATACTGAATAGACTTACCAGAAAACTGAAAGCACTGCTCCATAAGAGACATAATGACGCTCTCAGCAATTTTCTCACTTCACTCTCCATCAATGACAACTCACTGTGGACCGCAACCAAAGGACTGAAGAGACCCCACAAACAGGTCCCGCCACTCAAAAAACCTTCAGGAGCATATGCTCGCTCCAACAAGGAAAAGGCTAACATTTTTGGAGATCATCTGAGCTCAGTCTTCCAGCCGTTTCCACCTGCTCAGAATGCTGACATGGACGAACAATGTCACATTGAACATTTTCTCGAAGTTCCTTGTCAAATGTCAATGCCTATAAGAGCCATTTCACCCTCTGAAATCAAGTTTGGACTGAGAAACATAAAGAAAAACAAAGCCCCGGGCTATGATCTCATTACAGGTAAAATACTGCAAGAGTTACCAGACAAAGCTATTCTTCTGGTAACTCATATTTTCAATGCCATGCTTCGGCTCACATACTGGCCACTCCTTTGGAAATATGCGGAGATCATTATGATTCAAAAGCCCAATAAGCCACCTGAAGAGGTATCATCCTACCGGGGAATCAGCCTTCTTCCAGTGCTATCAAAGCTATTTGAAAGATTACTCCTCAGAAGAATGTTGAACGAAGATTTTACCAAGGATGTCATCCCGGATCATCAGTTTGGCTTTAGAACCGCCCACTCAACAATTCAACAGGTTCATCGAGTGGTAAATGTCATAGCGGCAACACTGGAAGAGAAAAGCTACTGTTCAGCTGCCTTTTTAGACGTGGCCTCAGCCTTTGATAAAGTCTGGCATACTGGACTACTGTTTAAAATAAAGTCTCTCTTTCCGCAACCTTACTATCTTCTTCTGAAGTCATATCTTTCTGACCGCTATTTCAGAGTTAAACATGATGATTCACACTCTGGGTATCACAAAATCAATGCCTCAGTGCCGCAGGGTAGCGTCCTAGGACCTTTCCTGTACATACTGTACACTAGAGACCTGCCCAGTACCAGTGAAACAATCCGTGCCACCTTCGCAGACGATACAGCCATTCTGTCAAAAAGCCAGGATCCAACATCTGCATCAGATAACCTGCAAGAATATCTAATCCTCTTGCAGCAATGGCTGACAACCTGGCGGATCAGCGTCAATGAGACAAAGTCTGTCCACGTGACCTTCACTACCAGAACCAATACTTGTCCTCCAGTTGTCCTCAACGGTCAAATCATACCTCAAGATGATAAAGTGCGGTATCTCGGCATCCATCTGGACAGGAAGTTGACCTGGAAACACCACATAACAACAAAAAGAACCCAGCTCAAGCTGAAGCAAAACAAATTGTTTTGGCTTCTAGGGTCCAAATCCAAGTTATCCATACAGAACAAGATTATCCTTTACAAAATGATCCTTAAACCTGTATGGACTTACGGGATAGAATTGTGGGGTTGCGCCAAGCCATCAAATATAAACATCATCCAGCGGTTTCAGTCCAAAATCCTCAGAAGTATGCTCGGTGCTCCGTACTTTGTCTCCAACAAAACCATACATGATGACCTTGGAATACCATTTGTCATTGATGAGATCAAAACCAGACCACAAAATTACCAAAGGCGGATCCCGAACCACAATAACCAACTTATCCGTGCCCTCAATGAACCAGTCTCCCATCACAGAAGATTGAAGAGAACGTGGCCCATCGACCTGTTTGATGATTAAATAAACCACCCCAAACATTGCACAGGGTGTGGTGTCTGCACAGACCATCCTGGGTTGTCATGAAAGAGATCTCTTTAATCTAGGTAGGGTGGTGAAAGCACAACACAAGTGCTATAGAAACTCTTTCATGACCGCTCCTGGGTCTTGGCAGATACGGCACAATGGACAATGTTTGGAGACCACTGATGCACTTTATAGTGCTTATCTATTGGAGTGATATCAATGGATATCTTCTCCTTCAAGTCATGTACAAATCATCATATTTACTTGTTACAATTATTGTATTTTCACTATGTTGTAGATTGTAAATAAAATTAACCCTTTACAAAAAAAAAAACTTAACTATCAAAACATTCCTTATTATTGTATATAGATAGCTAGAAATAACGTCTTGAATTCGACTTTGAACCACAAAAGCTAGACCTTAAAAATAGGCGCTAAAATGCAAGCTCAAAAGCTGTTTTCTATTTGACCTATGTGCATAGCAGATACATTATGTAGGAACCAAAGCCTATCGACCCAATCACGTTAAAAACAGAAAAGCACTTGGTATACCATCCTAATCATTTCATATTGAACCCAACAGTCCACATGAGTTCCCCACAGCAAGAGGTCTCCTCCTAGATGTAACGCTGGATAGCTCTTTCAATTTGTATGTCTTTCCTAACCAGGGGTCCTGGGTTCATCCTCAACAAGAGGTTGAGTGTCTGAATTATTGAACGCTCAACAACTTCTTTGTTGTGTAAGATCCTGAAGTAAAAGACATCTTCCACATTTAACCAGATTGAATTAATTTTCCCATTTTCGGAACAATATATGTAGGTATTATAGCTGATATTCTTCTATATTATAGTGCTGTGATTACAGAAATATTTTCTTAAGGAAGTTATAAAGAATATGGAGTGACCTTGACACATCTTTACTCGTATTTTGTGCAAAATATTATAAATATTTTAGCATTTAATTTTAGCCCACTATGTCAGCCGTTTTCGCCTGACTTGGCACGGAATGTGTTAAGGGCCGAAGTTTCATGTGTAAACAGCGATAGCACACTAGTAAACCTATTAGGAGTCCATAGATGTGTTAACGAATATGTATGTACTAACGAAAAACTTGATACACTTTTAAAGGTCAAAGAGATTTACATAGGGAAAAGACTTCCGTGAGAACTGTACAATCCGTAACTGTACATCTAGTATTAGGCACGGTAAGTCAATCCAAGCAGGATTAATTAGTCATAAACTGGTAAGGCTATTTATTTAGTGAGGATAAGTTGGTTTAGTAAGGAAGGATCCGATATCATCCGGTTTGGTAGTGGCTTGATCTCGCTGAGAATAATATACAAATTATACATACATAGGTGCTGCCTGGGAGACATGCAGACTGCTGTATCTAAGCATTCTAAGCTATGTTCTATGTATAAAAGGCGACATTCTATGTAAAATAGATGATATACTATACAAATATATATTTATCTCGAGATTTTTTAACAGGTAGATCTCTATAAATTTGAATGGCTTTTTTCTTTTACAACAACAGTTCTTCTGTTGGAGTAATAATAATACATAGATAGGTAAATCATACAGCATCAATAATAGCAGCAGCGTAATAGTAATAATAAAATAGCTATTGATATGTATAGTAGTCATAAAAAAGAGAAAATTAATAATTACAAGTTATGGGAATGTACTTTTATTCGATTTGTTCATAGGGGTCCCGATGGGGCAGAAAGCTTGTGTTGGAAGTTTAATTCTACATACTGAATTCTTTCTCGTCTTGTAAAGTGGTAGAAAAAGTTGAATCGTATATTATTTATTTACTGTTTACCCGTATTTTGCAACCGTACTAAATTCGACCACAACTATAGCATGGCCGTAATGGTAGAAATAACCATGTCTTCTTGTACTTTATATAATGTTCTCATAGGAGGAAGAAGAAATATTCTCATAGGAGGTGATCATAGGAGGGAGAAGAAATATTCTCATAGGAAGTGATCATTGGAGGGAGAAGAAAAGAACCAGAAAGTCATAGGTACATACCTACACCTAGGAGAGAGGGAGTGAGTGCACTGGAGGAAGAGGGAAGGAATGCATAAACATCCTGTTCAATGTCTAAATACCGCGACTTGAGCGGGGCTGTTTAATTGCATTATTCTGAACACGAACTATCTGAACTATTTGTTACACATTCACGTCGAATCTCCCAGGAGTGCACATCTTCTCTAGAGCCAAGTCCTCGGCGAGGTTTCTTCTTTTCATTTTCTTTCTCCTCATTCTTCTTGCTATATTTTGTTTCTCTCCCTTATTCTTATACCTCTTTTTCTCTTCCTCTTCCTCCTTTTACTTTGGGAAATAGGTATACATAGGGTCATGTCTCAGATGTAGAGAAGGGTTAAGAAAATATGTTATGTAGGGATTGTAGGGTCACGCCTCGGATATACCCTAGGGTTGACATACTCAAGTTTCTTACCTGAACATACAAGATAGGGGGAATAGAACAGTCCATGCTGGCTGGGTAACTAAATATTTTTTCGGGGAATTGAACACCGGGAATAAAAAGAAATCAAAATTTCGAGGGAACATGGCTACACAGGACCCTGGACACTTCATGTTATCATCAAGAGCAGGAGGGCAGGGGAGGATTGGGAGGGTATAGTACAATCAGGGCTGAAATACGATGTGACCTGGCGTTTTCAATCAGTTACGAATTTCTTCAGATTTTATTTTCTAAATATGTAATATACATATACTTATAGGTTGAATCTTTAATTTTTCTGTCAAAGATTTAATTAATAACATGATGGTAGATATTTAAAATAGCAATACATACATATATTACAATAATAAACATAAGCCCAGAGATGCACTTTTATCTCTTCCCAGAGATTGCATCGCAACTGAAAGCCTGTAAGAACATTAACATGCCTAATAAATAAAATATCTCGTTAGAAAGCTCGCATGGATGAACTCCTTGTACGTAGGGCCTCTCAGGAGTATTAAAAAATCATTTAAATAAGTAGCTGTGAACATTTTCTGTGTATTATTTTGAATATATGATGATTATTTCTGGGTAAAAGTAAACAAGGTATATTTCTTCCTAATAAATAAGTTGTGGCTGGTTTATTTGTACATCATTTTTTCATGTACCTACTACATGGGCTTTAAGTCTTCAACACTGTGACTGTCCCATGTATACTGTTGGTACATTGGCGTGAGAATCACATCGTGGAGTCCTTATCACTTGTACTATGAACTTAGCCCCTTGGACACAACAGACGATATGGGAGGCAGATACATTTCCAAAGTCTAGTGGAGCAAAATACGAGATATATTTTGTCAGTATTGTTTTCAGACAAAGCCTCAACTCAAATGGTCCAAAGGAGGAGGGTGGAGAATTTAATTATAAATCAAGCTGTTAACCTTCATAATCAACGTGAGGATAAATGGGTAAACAGTAAATTGAAATACATTTAAAAAGGTTCATGACAAAAAAATTGTTTTAATGAACCCGAAAGAAAAACTTCTCAGCGTTAACGCTTTTAAACAATACTAATATACTCAAACATCTAAGTTCAAACTGATCCAGAACGAGTCATTTTCAATATTTTCATAGTAACACTTAGCTATCCCCGAGGTCCTGGTGATGGATTTGAAGGGTTAAGCACACAGGTGGACCTGTGGGAGAAGAGAGTTCCAATATTCGCAACAAGTGAAGAAAGTAACAGAAAATAAAACTTCATATTTCTTCTTTTATTGCAAATGGAAATGAGAAAGACATCTCGCCAGAAATTAAAAATAATAATTATTATTTCTTTCTGAGAACTGTTCCCAGGTATGCACAGGTATGCATACCAACATAACAGTACAACAGTTACATGGGAGAGGGAAAATACTTACAAAAACCATTATAATTAACACCTAAGAATATTGTGTTTTAGTACAGTTTAGTCGTGTCAGTGAATAGTACCAACGTGTTAAATGGAAAAAATGTGCATTCGTCCGAAATAATTGAAGAAAAAGTGTAGAAAACTGAAATACTATTTCAAAACAAAATAAACAAATACAGAGTTCTGAATATTTAATGCCGTAAACCACGACATCAGAACTACAAACCTAGATATTGAAAGTCAATCAGCCCCCTTAAATTTGTGAGCAGATATTTACCTGACTCGAATGAAGAAAAAATGATTGAATACAATAAACTGCTAACCACCAAAAGAGATCAAAATAAAGTATCATATATGTTTCGAACTTAAGACTTGGGGAAATAATTTATGTGTAGGTCTGTGAACTAAGAGACGCACAATTTCTTGGTCCTGTTTCAAATAAATCCCAAGACAACGACAGGGAATCGGCTAGTTATGTTTAGAATTTAGAACTGAGCGACATTCTCTCTGAATAAAATTATGAATGTCTAATTTCATTTTATGAGACACACTTCATAATTTTCGGAGAGAAGTTAATCCAGCCGTCAGCAGTGTGTGCTAAGAGGCAGGACCAGAAATCAGGACTTTCACGCCCGTCTCATAATCCTACATTCACGGCACCACTTGACATTCTGGTTAATCGTGTGAGGAATGCAGTCGAAATATAACACCTAGCTCTAACGAACCAAGCTAGGGATATGGAGGTTCCTCTGTTAGAAAGAGTTTTAATGACACGATGACAGACTTCAAATATCAGGAAACTTCGTCCTAACGTCAAGCGAATAATAATTATGAGGAAATCAAAATAATGTCAAGTCTGATACACATTTCATGAAAGATTAAATGATTTAACTTTTTTTTATGAACGATACCGTATGTTTTATAGAATTTGAGTTCATATATATAGGTTTTACAATGTATTTGCACTGAGCACTGTGTTCATGCCTAGCTAATATGTATGTTGCTCTTCATGTACATGGTACAATGGTACATACATAAAAATATGTACATACAGTAGGTAGGTATTTAAAGACTTATGTGCAATGAGAAAATGAGCATACTATAAATAAAGGTATGGGTATCCTAATATAAGTTTAGTACAAACAATGTTGTATACTGTGCGAAAATACCATGCCAGTATGTGGATCAGGTGCATTAGCATCTGCGAGAACATCTCTGCAGTTGAATGCACCTTGCATTAGTTGCATTGCGTTCCTCAATCAAGAGCAGCGTACCTCAACCTAGCTTTTCTGTTGAATCTGTGAGCCTTCCAAAAGAAAACATTTAGGCTGATGTGCAGAGATGTTTTTTTATCCCTATAGGGTTCCCTGTAGGGTTGTCCCGAGCTTGCTAAAGGGAAAACTTCGACCTTGACAATTATTTCAATATCTTTTTTCAAGATACATCTGAATGCGCACGCGCACAGGCGCTTCAAACAAACGTCTCTACATAACAAAATCAGCTGAAGGGACAAATGACCCAGGCATCCCTACAGTGAGGACTCTGCATACCACCCTTTGACTTTTAATCACATTTGATACAAAAAGTTGGATAACGCTTTGCTGTAAAAATGCACTTGATATTTTCTAATATAGTCCATAATGCAAGATCTGTTTTCGAGATATTATAAAATTGTACAGAGAAAAGAGCTTTAGCCATACAATTAAACATTCAATAAAGCAATAGCAAACACATACACACGTACATTTCAAAAATATTTTTCTAATATGTAGTCTGACTCTCACAAATAAAAAACTCTAAAATTATTAATTACCAGCCATCAATATCAAAATAATAAATAGAATATACTAGAACATTATGACACAATTTTTATTGGGTAGCATCGACAGTGCGAAAAGTAATGCATAATGCATCATATCTGCACCAATCATCTTATTCCAATATTTTTCTCGGAATGCCGCCACTGGTCGTTGCCCACTCTACAACTACCCCAAATGTCCTCACGAGGCTAGGGTAGGACCCGACATCCAAATTGTAGAGCCGAAAAAATTCCGACCCCGCCGGGATTCAAACCCGGGTCACCTGGAGTGCATGTCGAGCATGCTACCGCTAGACCAAGGTGACTAATAGATAATATACTGTTGTGAACCAAAAACCTTCGCAACAGCTTGGCAATGAACCGGCCACTCTCCCAGGAAAAGCAGGGCACCGCACCATTAAAATTAGTACCTAATACGTGAACAGCCGGAGATATGACTACTTAAATTATTAGTCTAGTCGACAGAACAGTAGGTACACCAGACTACACCAGTAATAGAAAAAGTAGACAGTACAAAATACAGCAGTTAACATTTGAAATAATACTGGATCGGAACAGAGTAGTTAACATTGGTTATCATAACAATAGAATAATGCTAATGGAAACAAAAACCGGAGCTCTATTATTACAATCCCCGAACTCGTGGGAACAGCGGAAACATGTAGGTTTCTGGCTGGATTAGGAAGTGCTGATGATGCACTTGATGTATTAATAGACGGTGACGAGGATAGTAGCGACGCTCCTGATGAAGCAAAGACAATCTTGTTCCTGTGGAAATCAAGAGACTGGAACCATGCGATGGCGATGGGAAAAGAATAGGATTGTAGAAAGATTGCTTTAATCTAGAGTCTAGAGATTCTAGAGGGTGGGAATATACTAGTACCTTCCTAATACTAATTATTACTTCCGAGAAATTTCTAAGATTAGAAATCGGAAGTATTGTGTTCGTTTTTGTAAAAAAAAATATTTTTTTTGCTCCGATTTCAATTTTTTTCATATTTCTGGACGTTTCATAACCTACTGAGTAAATTGGTTTTGTGTCGTCTGTCGGTCTATCGGTCTGTCGGTCTGTCTGTATAAACGTTCCTTGTAACGCGCAAATCTCGAAAACTACTCGACGATTTTGATGAAATTTTGCACACATCTAGGAGACATTCTGCAGATGGTCCCATTTTAAATTTATCGAATTCATATACGGTTCTGGTGAAAGAGAACCATGCCGCCTGACACTCTAAATTTTTACTTTTAAACCTTATAACTCGTGAACGGTACACCCGATTTCAATGAAATTTTGTATGTATATGCATGTTATTGTTTTACATAGACTATTTATATTTATTTTTTAATTATAAAATTTGACTCTGATATTTCAGAAAATCCGAAATTTTGGGACAAAAAGTAAAAAAATAAGGACCCACGACTTGCCGATACAGAATTTTTCGTAGAATTAGAATGTAGAAAAAACGATATTCTACATATAAACAAATTTGAAGAAAATCGTTGAGCGTTGTGAGAATACAAGTAATTTCTATAAAATCTCAAAATTGCAGTTTTAAATGTGAAGCAATCACGAGGAAGTATTTGTCCTATAATTGCAAGTGTTTTTTTATTAAGATAATAATATTATTGATAATATTACAAATACTTTTTTATTATGAAATTTGAAATATATGAAGATTATAATCCGCTTTCTCTACAAAGTGTTGATGAGTTCGTTTCCATTGTACTAATATTAGTGTAATTTCGTAAAACGAAGGGTATCTGGTAAATTTTGAACACACCAACCTGATGCACATCCTTTTTCAAATTAAAGAACTACTTACCTAATGTATAAAAATTGATAATATTATATCGAGTATTGTCATGCGGATTTGTGCCGGGTTCGACCCCGGAGGTGACAAAAAAAAATGTATTCTTATTTGATTACAGTTGTTTGTAGGTATGTGACACTTTTCGATGAGCTTGTATTGACCAGCACCTAAATGGGAAGCATTGGGGAGTCATAATGTAAATACGAGATGGGCAAGCTACAAAACCTAAAACACAGACCAGAAGCACCTACATATTCTACGTCTGGCTGGGGGCGTTAAACAGGGAGAAGACCAGTGTCTCGCTGAGGACTATAAACAGAAACAAACTAGCCAACCCTTACAATTACAAGCCAGGATAGCTTATAAAAGAAAAGTCCTCATGATGGTTGATCGCACATATAAATATATGGTTCAGAACGAGCCAACTTTGAAATAAAGTTGGCTGGAGACCATCACTCCCCCTTCCAGCTGTAGCAAGCTAGCTTCAACAACAACACTAAATATTCTCATGATAGATAGCAATGTTCATTACAATGTGAAAATATATGTTCTTTCTCGATAAAGGTGGTCAAAGTTTGCACAAATGATAGGGGTAATAAAAGCCATTCCAAAAAATCCCGCACATTTCCTTTATTTTGCCGTTTTCAAAGGCAAAAGTGTTTTCAATATTCCGACTTTGGTTGGCTATTGATTTTTTTATTTTTTTTGTACATAGAAAAAAACGGATTGCATTTTGAATTGAAATAATTAATTAATAGTAATTATCGTTTAATGTTTTATGATCATGCTCTTTGGGCTGTCAACGTTCTGAACGCACATATTTGAAACACACTTGCGCCATTTGAAACGACAAAAATAAGGAATGTCGGGATACTTTGTTGCGAAATGGTTTTTATACCCTATCATTTTGGTGCAACTTCTGACCCTGTTATTGTCATGGAATCTTATCGTTCAGGGCTTGTTTAGTGAACGTAAATACCTACATTTGTAATAGGTACGTTCGGTATTTCGTCACCTTGCTCAACCTTATCTTAACTATTCCTTGTTTACTTTACATATCTGTTGCCAATTCCCAATGGCATACTATTTTGTTTGTTTTGTTTATTCCATATTTCGCATACATACTATGCCAAGGTCAAAAAAGGATGTCGAAGAGATAGAATTCCTCAGACAGAACAAGAAAGAGTTCTGACTTTAAAAAATGAAAAAATAGGTAACGAGATAATTATTCACTAGTTATCATACTTGTGTTAATCACTTTCGTGATATCACAACTACTCAAACTCGCTTTACTAAATCTACGCTGAAAACGGGACTTGAACCACCGACCTCCAGGTTACAAGTCCGCCGCCTTATCGATCAAGCTACTGAGGTCGGTATAATTATTCATTTTATACAACAAGAACAACAAAAAATGTTATCAATTTGAAAGTTGAACTTAGTGACAAAAAATATCTGAGTGAAATTTGATAAAGTTAATGGACATACTGAATAGTGAAGTTCAGTGGACATCCGATCAAACTTGTCTTCATTCTCATTGGCTATGCAGATGGTAATATTTACGATGATATAACAATAATACTCTCTACACCGCTACACGTGAAATGTCCATTCACACACACTACATAATGTTCAAAACTCTGTCGACAATATTCATCCACTTTAATACAAGCTATCATCATAAGCCAGTTTAAGCCAGATATCAAAATGTCAATAAAGAAGAAGCAATTGACAACCTAAAATTAGACATCAAGTTTTTTTTTTTAACAATGTGCTGAGTGTTATTTCGGATTCCATGATCTTTTCACGAAATTTAAAATTCTAGTTGGTCCTGTGTATCTTTATTTATCCTCTATACTTTCAGCATATAGAGGATAAATTAAGCATATATACTTTCAGCAATTATATGTTTCATCTCGTGTTTTCTCGCGCTTTCAGCTTACTTTCTCTCATCTCACACGAAGAACTCAATAAATTCTACAACAAATTAGCTACAAATGTGCAAGTGTGCACACTGCACATGCAACATCGGATTTGCATTACAGAACGTTGTCTATTGGTAAGGGCAACAGGAGTCTTGTTTGACTCTGTGACTCAACGTGCCAGCACATCGGTTATACATAAACCCAAGAGCACCTAACTGAGCACCGTGTATTTAATGCTGCTTTCATGCAAATACGAAATCCAAGTAAAGATCAAGTATACATTACAGTTGGACTCATGGATAAATTGTTTGAATGATTATGTTTCACCAACATGGCGTTTCGTAATGGTAATAATAAGAGAGTTTATGAAAAAGAGCAACCACTGCAGCAATAAAGTCCAGTACGGTGGAACAATAGCCATGAGTCGGAGTGCTTTACGAGTCTAGAGCCGGACGGGATTCTTATCTGAGGCTTCAATGACACTATGTAGGACATGGGGCCCGGGATACCGTGGCCTAATAGCCCTTGCGTGATTCCTACGGGAGCCCCCAGCAGTGACCTGGCCAGTGGTCGCTAGCACAAGGTGGTCTCTCTGCCACTTTTCATTTTCCAATGGACTTGGTCATCTACAAACGTATGGTGCATGTGACGGACTTACTGTAAGGTACTCAGGACTTGGGGAGGAGTAAGATCTTTAAGGAATAGCACCGTGTGCCTGAGTAGTAGCTTAAGATGCCTGTGAGTAAGTAGCGAACATGTGCTTAAAATGAGGATTCACGCATTATAGCAGAAGATTCCAGATCGGAATATGTAAGATTGAGTATGGTGGTGTTAATATTACACTATTTGGAATCCTACACAGTAAGATTGAAAATCTTTCCCTTGAATCTCCTGTTAATTCTGAAACTTTTTGTACCCATTTTTTTCTATGTTTCGACTTAGGATCTAATTCAGTGTACTCATCAGTAAAAAGAGTAATATGAGAATTTATTGTACTTTAGTAACATTGGACTCAAATCTATGCATCATGACTAGCATGAGGCTGTGAAATTTGACCCAAATTTGAGAACGGCTCGTTTGGCATGATCTATCTCAATGAAAATCGTGTCAATCCGACCAGAGTACAAAGGTCAGGAGCTTGGCTGTATTGTTCAGCCAAGAGATAGGTATCGGATTATTTTTCACATAGTGTACGGACACAATAGTTCACATTAGACTGGTCAGTGATCAAATGGCTCTTGGTTCTAATCTTGATTCTTGTTTAAACTTAGCTATCTTGCAAGCGCAAGAATCTATATATCTGTAGTACTAGTGACCCACTCTTGAACCAACGAAGAAATAATCGCATATTTGCTGTACAAAGATTTAGATTAAAAAAGAAGAAGGAAAAACAGACAATTTATTGCCGTTTTCATCTTTCCCGGGTATGCAGGACGTTGAGATAAAAGTTCTGCAAGATAAGGAAGCGCCCATTTGGAATTGAGGCTCCTCGCACTTAGAAAAGCTGAAACCCAAAGTGAATTAATTTAAAAATACAACTCATGTAAACCTGATTTTACAACTAACTTGATAACAAGCCCACTTGTTCTCATACGCCTGCCTGCTTTCCAGGCAAAAATAATCCTCCCTAAATATGATTCGATTTCAGACGTCATCCCGTGAGCACTGAGTGCTTTATAAGGAGTTTTGGCCTGTAGGAGTCACGACACTGCAACCTTGTGACTCATAGACGGGTCTTGCATTCACTGATCTTCGGTGCTTACTCAAATTGCCAAAGAATCGTGATTAAGAGTAAACGTATTATTTATAACTTTTACAAGTGCAAATTCCAATCAGTGACAAGTGAAATCTTATCTATTCTTATGTACCCTTGAGCACTACCTGTGTATATACATACCTAAATGTTACATCTCCATGTTTTTCGGTGCCTGCAAATCACAAATAGATAAGATGCATAATGTCGCTGATGCTTCTTGAGCAAGCATTGCCATGTGCATAAGCACAAGGGTCTCCCAAGTCTGCGCAATAATTTAGCATCAACATGTTATGCATGGTGCAAGTCCTAAGCTCCAGAGCTAGCATGCGATGCTAGGCCAGGGAGTTGCTGGCAATCTCTTGGTAATTACGATAATGTTGCACCAAAGTCTCTGCAAGTGACATCCGAGCACGCATTCAACATGATAGATCATTAACTTGAATTAACTTTGCATATTATGCAAGACTTGATATATTATATTTGCACTTGAGTATGACAGAGCTCAGAGGACGTTTTCTGCTATGCATTAACAAGACTATCAGAGGAAAAGAAAGTATTGATAATGAATTTAAGACGGATAATGTTGTCAGCGGATACCTAGTTAGAGGAAAGCTAAAATATTGAAAATGGAAGCCATCCCATCTGGTAGAGAATATGGAGAGAAATTAACTACAAGCAATGATCCTTCACTTCTGAGTTGTATCGATAGTAGTTTTTATAAATATTCTGAAAAATTAAACCTATGAACTAATGACAAACCCATAGTTTTATCAGTTCAACATTTTTTAAAGTAAGGTTGTTCCAAAATTTTTGATTCAGTGCGGCTCCGTTTTCCACATGCACGTACGAAAATTGCTAAAACTTTGGTATTAAGGGCTTACCTAGATTTTTACCATAAAATTACTTTTTCTCTGCGTGTTACCAGTAAGGAAGTATAAATCGGGGGAATCTTTTGACCATAAGGACATACTCCTTATCTATGGCGCAAATTATAATAAATAATAATATATTATGTAGGTTACATATTGAAATACATATGCAGGATACGGCAGGTAGCTAATATTCCAGGATCTTGTGGTTTCCTTCTCAGTTCAATATGAAGCTTTCTAATGTTATAAATAACATGCAGCTAAGAGAGACAAAGTGCAGTCTGCAACATCATAGGCATCATGCGGTTTCCGTCACTAAAACCGCACTGCTGTTATTTACATTTTAATTTTTTGCTCATGCAAGCAAGTGGCCAACCAAAGCATAGGAAAAAAATTGTAGAGAGTTTGAGTGATGTAGTCCACCAGCCTTACTAGATCAGTTACCTTTTGTGATTTTACAAGAGCTATAGAATTAAAATAACCAACCGTAGGTAGTAGCTATCAGTTATTTAAACACTTAACCTTATTTAACAATAAGAACTAGTGCTCAGAAGAAATGAGCTGAGCTTCTAATATCCACAGGTAACCATAACTTTTAAATCTTCTAGTCATAAATCTAATCCATTACAGCCTGATTTTGTTCGGCTGGCAATGCTTCATTTCTGAGACAGCGATTTCCTATATTTGTCTCCCGAAGAAAGTACGGAAGACATAGACATCACGTGACCAAAAGTAATTACTATCTTCATGAAACCTGTCCCCAAAGACGGTTGAACTTTAGAACCATAAGTTGGAGATTGAGAGACCGTCCATGCATGGAACCAAATACGTTCACGGACAATATGTGATCAATCGGAGTACAACCCTGATTTCTCTGTGGACCACAAATTTTGATCAGGTTTTTATTTTTTGAAAAGTCTAATCGAAATTTGATGCATGATATTATTTTGTTAGAGATGAGTGTTCAATGCCTTTTTTTTCATAGCAATTTAAAAAAGTCTCTGTAGAGTTATTAGCTGTGTTTAGCGATCTAGTATGCCTCCCCTCTGATGGGCGAGAAGTGACACAATACTTCCCATTTAGGTGCTGGGTCAACACGAGCGCACCGGAAGGTATCCCTTACAAACAACTGTAACCAAATTTTGAATACAAATTTTTGTCGGCGCGGGGGTTCGAACCCGGGACCTTCCGCATGGCAAGCGAGTGTTTAACCACTGAGCTATTCGTGCGCTATTCAATGTGTCATTTATTTATTCAATGAGCAGGGATTTTAAAAAAAAGATCATCTCATAGAGTTATTATGCTTCTTACAATCTATATCCTTGGTTAATCATCGAGATTCTTAATTAGTTTATTAAAAGCTGGGATTAAACCCAGTCTTTTTGGACTCCAATTTGTTGTAGTATTTACCTGGTTAGTTGGGGGCCTAATTATAAAATAGGATTATAGCGAGGATAAGGGATGACTGTCCCAAAAACCCAATCCAAAAAAAAGATCACTAAGTCTCTTATTAAAAAAAAAACGATTTTTTTATCTTCCAAGTTTCCTAATTCAAAACATCTACGTGGATCTACTGATGGAACTATCGACAGTAAGTCTTAAGAACATAGACCTGAGAAAAAACAACACTATCGAACTCAACAATCCACTTTGATTAAAGTCGATGAACTACTGTCGTCTTCAACTCTGCTGGTCTTACTCTTATAAGAACTAGGTGACAGTTAACATCTTTAAGATACAAAATACTTTTTTTTATTTGCTACCTTAAATTACTCCTATGTGTTTTAGTCAAAGTCGTTTCCCTTATTCTAGGAGTACCTATAATGTTAATATATTTGTGGTTGGATGTCAAGTTTAAATCTCCTGTGATGGCAAAAGTTATTCATTCTCCAAAGAGCTCACTGAAGAGTCTTAATTTTGCTGATACAGCTGTCTTAAGCTTTGTTGTCTGGAGCGGTCTACTCTGGAGTGACTCATCCAAACATAAACCTCCTTGCCTCTGGTTCATGGTTTGGCGAACTCGCTGAAAACGGGTTCTACCTACGATCGTGGTGATAATTCAGAATATATTGCGAGTAGCTAGTGCCTCAGTCAGGAAAGTGCAGGGTTTGAACCACATTATCCCTAATTTTTATTGCTGAGTAATTATTTTTTTGTTATATAGAAAAAATTTCTTTGGCTTTCAAGACGACATTGAAAATGTTTTTGTAAGCGTCTCTTTGAGCGATCTCAGTGGCTCAGAGGTTAAGATTGGCTACTAACCCGGAGGTTGCTGGTTCGATTCCCGGCCAGAGCGGAAAATTCTGACCTGGTTTTTCCGTTTCCGGAATAGCCTGGGGGTAAAGGTAAAGTGCCCTGACTCCTGAATAATGCGAAAGCTGTTTCCGGGCAAATACTAAAAAAGCGTCTCTTTAAGTGTATTAGTTGCTGAGTGGGTAGTTTTCAGTCTAGATTGAACAGAGGAAGTATCTAAAATCTACGAAACATGTTTCACAAGATACGAAAGTTTTTTGGCGAATAAGACCATAAATCATGAAGTGGAATAAATCATAAAACTAAAATCAGCAGGGATGGATACACAATTACACATCTAGGATAAAATTATGTATTTAGCTAATATTGTGGTCCTAAAAATCGAACGTGAAAAAGATGGTCAATCCAAAATAGATATTTATTATGATCTTTGTGAAATTTTCACTCACATAATATTTTCAAATGAAGAAATAAATAGCCCTCGGAAAGCAATAATTCACATCCAATGGACATTGTTGAACAGTATAAAAACACCAAACAGCTCTCTTATCGGTCACTGGCATCTCCGACACTAAAAAAATCTGCTAAAAAAAAACTTGGTCATAATTTTTTATTAATTACTGGCCAATAACTTTCCAGCCGGAACAAAGCTGGAAGGTGGATATCGTGGATTAGGAGATAAGGATCACGGACTGGTAAGTGAGCCGAGACCTCGGGAGAAAGGGCCCAGACGTAGTGTCTAACAAGAGTGAAAGAAATTTAGCCTTGTTCGGCATGAGTGGACTAAGTCTGGGTCAAAAGTAATCCCGTTCCCATCTGTGCTACAAACTTCAAAGGAAAACGATAGGTAATGATGAATCAGAGGGAAAAATGTACGTAGGATATTCAATACTAGTCAATACAATCATATTTATAAAAAATTATTTATTAAGTTTCTTAATTAAATTTAATATAAATTTATTTAATTAATCTTTAGTTTATTTGTAGAATCATTGTGAGTAATTATATTATGCAAGTTTGATGTTTTAAATTTTGTATAGTGAAATATTTTAACTCATGTAATGTTGATGGCAGAGTTGCTCAGGGAATAATCCGCTTTGTCAAATTATTTTGTCAATAAAAGTTATTATTATTATTATTATTAGATTCATAGAATGTTATTCGGATTATTTATCAGTATATCTTATTATAACTTATATGACTAGACAACAAAGGTCCCTGGATGAAGTGAGGTTACCATATAAATAATAATTGTAATTATTACAATAATAACTTCATTACCTTTCATCGAAGAAATAAATAAAATATCCATTTATTCAATAATGCATATATTGAACATATACCTGCACTGATAATACTGAGAGAAAAAGGCGATTAGATAAGAACGTTTCTATACATCACAACTTTTTTCTCAAATCAGGTGAAGTTTCCTTTGTAAAGTTTACATTTGCTGTAAATACGGTTACATGAGCTGTCGGTTTTGATCCAATAAAATCAGTCGAATATCCTTGTAAGATGATGCTGATTTAGTTTTGGTAATAACCTTCGGGAGCTCCAATTAGTGAGACTGACGATGATCACCAGGTTATGATGGTGAACGTACACGCTCGGTCACAAGTTAGTGTCCTAGATATGAAGAAGAGGAATTGTGAGTACATCGCCAGTAGCTCCCGTAAAATTGTCAGTTTCAGGGTGTTGGAGAGGCTAATAAGAGACTAATGCTTTTATAATGAAAAAAACGACACAATAAGTCGATTTCTAATATTAGAAATTTCTCGGAGAATAAGAAGACACAATGTATAAATAAGCAGCTGAGCTACCAAAGAATAAAATAATATTTGTTTTATTTTACGGTGAGATTTCACAGCCCTTATTATTTCATAGTCAAAAATAAAAAGTTTTCAATACCATTTGGTCTGTGTTGTACTGTTGTAGTTACCATTCGTAGTAAGCTCCTCTGATAAGCAAGGATGTCATATATTTCCATTAGAACTGGGTCAACAAGGTTTCAAAGATTCCCTTGCAAATGCAAACACTTCTTAAAACAAATGTGATACAACTTTTTTGATCTGGTTTGACCCTAGAATCTTCTTCTGATAACTCCAGCTCAGTTATATATCAACTGATGTATACTCTTTTAGATATTCATGTAGAATAAGATGCCCTACAAATATAATATTATATAAGCATTCATATTTGTATAAAATGCTGTACATAAACATGGATTCGCGGATTAATGTTGGAATAACTGTAGTACTATTACAGAAGGTATCACAGAAGTTGTAGGAAGAATTGAGTATATGTTTACAACATAATACCTTTTATCATTATTATTCAAGTCAGTGGAAATGTTGAATATGTCTAGTGGAAAGTACATAGTATTTATGTATGTACTATACAAGTAACCCTTGTTATAAATTTATTTACTTTAATTAGATCATTTACCTAACATAATAAAATAATATTTTTAGAATAGCTAGAAAATTAGTACGCAATTTTTTTGCTCGCAAGGTTTTTAAAACTCCTGTATGCTAATATTAGTTGCTGATTTAGGGCTAAATTTCAAAACAAATAAAATTATTAATTTAGACTGTCCTAGCGAACTTGAGTGCTGCAACGCTTACTCTCTGATTGGTTAAAACTCTGACGCTTACTAAATTTAATCCTTTTTTATAATTTGGCCCTAGTGTTTGTTTATAGTAGTCTCCCTAAGCTTGCATAATTAATAGTGACTATCATACATAATACATGGTGTACATGTTTTAAATACATGAAAAAACTGATGTATATTATAGAAATTCAAATTATTTTTCTTTAGAGTGACGTTCCATGTCGAATTCCTTAATAAACTGGTATTACCTCTATTTAACTAAGTCGGAATTCTTTGCCTTGAGTTTTTAATAATTAATTATTTAATTACATACTCAAATAAGTATTAAATCTTGGCCTAACATACTTTAAAAAAGTTCTTTAAGTGCATATTTACCTATTATGAAAAATGAAATTGTGTTTGATATTAAGACATGAGAATAACTTAACCTGCAAACATAGGTACTTTAATAACTATAAATCTCACTGCCTCTTTGTACTTGTAATTATTTTCTAATCTGTACGTGTGGAATCTGGACTGCATGCATGCGTATCGGGAAAGTCTGGCGGTCCCTTTGATCGACGTAAATCAAAGGCGAAAACTACGCAAAGGTTGATTGGAAGAGCATTTGCTTCTCTGCTTGATTTGCATTGGAGAGTCTTAGGCTGTCGGATACATCATTGGCAACAATGTCGCGACATCGCGTCGGTGATAGGCGACGTTCAAAGGCAAATTTACTGATAAATTAGTTAAAAATAGTATTGTCGTCTCCCAAGTACACTTTAGACGTTGGATAAAAGCACACAAAAGAGAAAAATAACATATAAATGAATGAACAAAAATAGTCAATAACAACTGGAAAAGTTTTTTCTCAATTATGTTCAAATCTAAGTTTTTCAATGTGGCTATGGCTGACAAATGAGGACTTTCAAGTCCGGAACAACAGTCCTGCGGAAACTCTGATCCTAGGAGAAAGATATTATTTCGCTGAGTGACTATCCATCTGACTGACTCAAGTGAAATTTTTTATGTTCTTAATTCCAATGCAAAGTAGGTGAGAAAAAACATTGGCCAGTTTTATATTGCTATAGCCACATCCACATGGCCTAATTATTGAAATGTCAGATGAGTCACAGGCTCACAGGACATACTTAAATTGCTTGGGAATCGAAGTTACGGGAAATTGACATTAAGAAAACGACAACCTATGTCCTCATAAAGCTTTGTACATGGAAGATTATAAAAGGTAACGGATTAAGGATTATAGTAAGGATGGACGCCACAATGGAGCATAAAACATGAAGTTTAGTACAGTGGCGGCTCGTCGGGTGAAGACACTGAAGACATTTTCACCTAATTTTGAACAGTGAAAACACTACTCATAATCCCTTGAACATGGCACAATTGATCCAACTCAAAGAAAAAAAAAAAAAAAAAAAAAAGAGTAAGCTTTGTGTAAAATAGATCAATGCTGCTTAACATTTCATGTTACTTTCCAAGGAGAACACCAAATGTGAAGACAATTCGAAATTGTCTTCAGTTGTCCTTGAATCAACCAATCAGAGTTGAGTATTTCCAAGTAGGTATCATGAAATATTAGGCAAGAACTATATCTATGTAATATGCTACTGAGGACAGTCTTCAGTTGTATTCAGTTTACATTATCTACACGACCTCATACGAAATGTCACGAAGCCACATACCATGTGCGATGTCATGTGTTATTGATATTAACATTGTTGCCAGTAGCATTATGCCAGACCTAGGAAACCAGTCAATGATTTAGCCTCACATATCTAGCACAATCTTGTAATATTAAAAAAAAAAATAATAATAATAACGTAGGCGTTAGGAAAGCAGGATTTTGTGTCAGGAATTTTGGATATTATTTCTCATTTTTTGGGTTCTAGTTTTGTACATAGTTCCTAAACGATAGCCGATACCAATAAATTTTAACTATTTATGTATCTTGTCAACTATAGTCTTATAAAGGACATCTCGATTGAAGTCAAATCTCGGAAATAATTATTTAATGTAGGTACCGAAATTGAGCCAAATAAGATAATCTGGTATCTAGTTGTTCCAAGAAGTTTTTAAATAGGGACAATGGTGGTACTGTTTAAGATCCTGACTATGGAGCCACTTTTAAAAAAATCATGAAATTAGACGTGTTGAAATGAAATTCTCAAGAGAAAATTCTGTTCAGGCGGTGTAGTATTATTTTTTCAAATAAATAAATACGTCTTACATGATTTGAGGGATTTCTTTAAATTTAAAATATAGCTCTTGAAGTTTGTAGAAATTTAGCTATGAAATTAACTTGGCAACATTGTATCTCTTATCTTTAGAATGTAAACAAAACTTGTGGCGCACTTTTTAAATTTTATTAGATTATTTTCAAATCGTTTCAACGGTAATCAAGTGACTTTTAATTGGTGTAACTAATTAATAAAGTTATTTCCCAGTATTTGATACAGGATATAAACATTTTCCCTACCTGATCTGACCTGTGCTTTTCATAATAAGTTGAATATGAAGTAGCTATGTACTTCTTTCAGTGTCAGAAATAACATTATAATTATGCAGGTAGCTAAGCACACAGCTTCCAGTGAAGTAGGTACTTAAAATTATAAGGCAATATCTGTGTTTTTCATAAATAGTCATTTAAACATCAATGGTAACACAAATTTAAGCTGATTTTATATTTGTAGTAAGTATGTTTTCTTAGATTTATTTTGTAATCTGGTGGTGGATTTTCTTGCAGTTTTGGATTGTAATTTTTAGTCTTCAACTAACTTTCTTTCCTTCCCAGTTCTAACCCCTCTTTAAAATGTTGTACCTACCTATCTACTGAGGTATAATCCTAATATTTTTATTTTAATTCCGTTTTACCAACTTTTAGTTAATATTTTTTATTAAGATGAATGAATACCTAAATATTTTTTATTAAGATGAATATTTCAAAGAAACAATGAGATTCCCACAAAATCATGGGGTTCAAACATTAAAAGTAACCCCATTCAGATTAAGAAGTAATGAGTCTAAGAAAGATATTATGATTACTGGATGTCCAATTTCTCCAATTACTATGTATAACCACCACTAAAAAAGTAAAGCAAATGCCTGCCCCACAGCCATACAGTTCAAGCCTGAATGGCTTATGAAAAATGAATGGCTGTGTACCAGCTCAAGTGTTGACAAATTGTTCTGCTGGCCTTGTTTATTCATTAAGTACCAAGTGTTCTCCAAAAAAAGTACCTATAAAAACTTATATGATGCAAAACTGGTATGAGAGAAAATCATGCTCTGCAGGGAAACAGCCATAACTTACAATGGGCTGTGTTTATGAGACCATAAGAACTAAGATCTGATAAATTAATAATTTTATTTTTTCAATACTTCTGGGTATAATTTGTCTTCACCTAGTCTTGAAGTCAGGAGCCGCCACTGGTTTAGTATTGATTTTACACATGACAGTTGGACTTGTGATTTCTGGTTATCATTTTATCATACATAACTACTGCTAGAGATTATAACTACTGCTAGAGGTTATGACTACTGCTAGAGGTTATGACTACTGCTAGAAGTTATGACTACTGCTTAAGGTTATGACTACTGCTCGAGGTTATGACTACTGCTAGAAGTTATGACTACTGCTAGAGGTTATGACTACTGCTAGAGGTTATGACTACTGCTAGAATTTATGACTACTGCTAGAGGTTATGACTACTGCTAGAAGTTATGACTACTGCTAGAGGTTATGACTACTGCTAGAAGTTATGACTACTGCTCGAGGTTATGACTACATTTTTTTTTTTAATTTTCACAAATTAACGGGGCTAAACCACACATTTTCTACACCACAACTGCTAGAGGTGCAGAAATCTTGGATTCGATCTTCGGTTTGCCAAAAAATTCTAATAAATTCCGCTAATTAGCTATTAATTAAAGAACACCTGAGGTACGTGTTCTTTGGCCTAATACAGATTGGATGAGATTAATGTGGGTAGCTGGTGCGATAATAATAATTATGATACGGAATTGTGAATACGGTTGGTTGTATAATGGTGAAGCAGTTTTGTATTTTGGTTTTTGCTATCATAATATCCTCCATACCATAGGTACTTACTCATAGCTAGAGCTGATAAGAATATTCCATTTATGGGCCGGTACAGGGTGAAATGAACAGTCGCTTACCTAGAACACAAGAAGACGACATAAAGAGTCAAATATTTGGCAATTTCAGAATTGCGAGAATACTATGTATTTAAGAGCAACATAGAGTTAAGGAAGTTATCCCATGAGCAAAATCGAGAAATTTCCTCAATTACAATTTGACTATCTAGAAGTATATGATAGGTACGTAGATATCATAAAATCTTAGGTGACGGTAAAAAACGGCCGCATCCGAGTTACAGCCCGAGGCATGGCCCTATATTCATTTATCCTACTTCCAGTCTACAAAAAAAGGCATGGCCGTAAATTGTTCCGGGCCTGAAATCGGCGCAACCGTTGGGAAATACCCATGGTAATAATCTATAATGTTTGAAAAACATTAAGCCCAGGAGGTATTCTGCCGCGTTCACTAGTACATATACATCACGAATCATTTTATAATTTAGGAACAGTTAAAAACCATCTTAACTGCATTTTTCGACTAAGTATGTGGAAATTGCATTGAAGGAAAGATTTCACTCTAGAGTGGGTACGCGTTATGAAAATATAAACTCTACATGATATTTAAGAGACTTTAATCAAGTATGAGCATGATTCACCACGTTTAAAATTACTAATGACTATTAGAGAGGTACATAAAAAACAAGTTTAACTTGTTAATCCTCGGTTAATTTATAGCTTATTAATCACATATTGGTAAAAGTATGAAACTAGCATCCTCTAACGGCATAAAATCCAGACTATTGACTTCTTGACACAGAGACTCCCCAGAGATTTGCGTCGTAAATACGATACCGTAAGAGGGGGCTAGATTGCATACCCAGGGGCTAGATTGCAGTTCACAAAGTCCAACATGTGCTGCAGTCTCACGAAATAAATACTGAACCAACAAAGTTTCTTTTCACTGTGGCCTGTTTCTCATATCTTAATCTGTGATTTTCAACTGTGAAATTTTAAATAAAACATTTTCACTGGCGTGAAAATTCTCATGGAGAGTTGACATTCATTTTCGACAAAAAATTTCAATGTGGTAAATTTCTATGGCTCCAAAGATTGTATAAGGACTAAAGGTAAGTAAAGCATACTATTAGAATCTTTGTTTTCTTGTGATTTGAAGCGTATAAGATTGATCTTTCTAGCTTTTAATCAGTTTGTTCAAGATTTAAGAAAAAGTTGTGGGGCTACATTGCATATCATTTTGGGGTTACTTTGCATACCAAGGCTTGGTTTTATGTTGTTCCTTTTTCTTTTCTCAGATGGTACGGACCTACAAAAGGCAGCCTGGGAGCAGGCAATACAGAGATTACACACCACAACAACTAGAAGAATGTTTGAGAAAAATAAGAAATGGTGAGATCAATCAAACAAATGCATCACAAATCTATCATATATCCCTGAGGACAATCGCATACAAACTAAAGAATAAACATCAGAACAAGAATGGAAAACCAACTATCTTTAGTGATGAAGAAGAAGCAGTTTTTGCAAGATGTGCCCTCAAAATAAGTGAATATGGATTCCCAATAACCCAGTTGAACAGTTCAAGTGATTTCGAGTGATACTTAATTGTCATTTTTTGAATTTTTTTACCTTTTTTCCAGTCAATTACAATTTTTGTTTAGTTTAGCAATAAACACTATAATTAAAAAGATTGCAATACTTTTTTGCTAGTGATACTCTTTATTTGTTTGATAATTTCTTTGTATTTTTCTATTTTTGAACTTTGAGACAATAAAAAACAACATTTTGATAATTTTTGGACCAAAACATGTCTATTTTTTCTTAGCTATTTGATAAGACCATCAGGAAAGGGGTTACTTTACAGTCAGTTGAATTAATCATATATTTATCAATGGAAAAACTGTTGTATGCAAAGTAACCCCCACCTATAGGTTACTTTGCATACTTTTTGAGATTGAAATATGAGGTAGTAAATTAACATATTTTAACCAGACCTGGATGAGAATTTAACTAAAAGTTTCCTGACTTTCATATGTGACAATGTTCTACCAAATATCTTGTTTGTGGAAAAAAATATTTTTGTTTATGTATAAAAACAGGGGAAAAAAATGCAAAGTAACCCCGTCTTACGGTAGTCATTTTCTCGGTAACTAAATGCCACACAGGTCAAAAATAGGCTAAACATCGATCATATTCTCGACAAACCACTTCATATTAAGCAAGTATATATTGTAGGTAGGTGCCTATTAATGCTCATTTGATGTATTAGATTTTATTAGAAGGTATTTGAAAATAATTGACATGCCTTACTGGTGAATTTGTCGGAACTCGCAATTGCTCACTTCGTGAAGGATGGGAACATTATACTATGCAGGTATTATTATTATCAAAATGATGTCTATAAAATCATTTTCAATCAAATAAATTCATATTTAGTGAAATCATTAAGTAGATGAGATTAACTATTATTCATTATTTTTATCATTGAGGCCCTTCGCTATTATAATAAACACACCGATGAGCGAGAAGAATAGTCCTAACCCTCGGAGTCATATATTATTATGTGGTCACAAACTCAAATTAATGAAGAAAAATTCATGCATTGGGTGGGATCCCTACGCTGCCTGGATTACCATCAGACTAGTGCGTTAACTACTTGACTACCATAATTATATTAGTTTATAATAATTTGTCCAAAATTATATTGGTAAGGATTTTTACACTTATCTAGTTAGTGGATGTGTCAAATTAACCATTTTTTCTTGGAGTTTATAAGTATAATGCAATCTGGGTAGAATCGATTTCTTGTGACAAATTCTCACAGTATGAGCCATTTCATAAAGGTGAGCAACTGGAAATATAGCCTGTCAAAGCCAAGATATCTTTTCTATTGGAAAGTTGAATCACCCAAGATTCTATTGTCACTGGATCAAAGAACGGTAGTGGACAGATGTAATCCTCCTGTATTAAGTGGAACTTGGAGATGGGATCAAGAAAGAATCGGTTTCCTCTATTAACCCATGCAGTCAGTATTTGCTATAATATAACACAAGTAAGTCACACCAAGCATTGGTGGTTGCGTGGTCTAGGGTACTGTGTGGTAATCATTTAGTGCGAGTTTGTATCAGTATCTTAGAGGTCGGATTCTAAGGAAAACAAACAAGATGTAATATATATTTGGAAAACTACTGAGGTTACTGAGGGGATAGTGAGAAATTCAGCAATGTTCAAAGGTATATGTATAATCATATAATGTATGTAGCTATGAGAGCTGTACCCAAATTGAGGCCCAAACTTTTCTTTTCCCACGGCTAAAACTGATATGAAAGAAGAGGACGTTTTGATTGAAAAAATATCTGATATTCCATCCCACTAATCTGATATTCCAAATTTTATATTGTGAGTAGTATGATCATTACCTAACCATATCCACACTCAAAATCCATTCAATATTATTTATTGCATGCATAATACTTAACGGGTTAACTGTTACCAGAAGAAAAAGTGCCACTCTTCGCAGTAGGAACAAATCTTTGAGGAAAGATCACTCAAACATCTTTTTAAACTCATGAGAAACAGCTCCTCTTCTAATATAGTAAAGTTCAAACCTAAGCTTCCTAAGCAGAAACTGTCAATAAGTAGGTATAGGCGCGACTTTCAAGCTGCTAGATAACAGGTGAAATTTTATATTGGTAACTAAATGACTAAATGGATATGCGATGGATATTTTTTTTTTTTTTTTTTTTTTTTTCATTATTTATTTAATATACACAATATTTCATCAACAAAATCGTACATAAGTAATTTTTTAACAACCCTTTCAGCATAATGCTGGTGTGGGTTGTTTTGAAGTATAATTTAGAAAAGTAAAGAGCAAAATAAAAAAATAAAAAAAATAAAAAAAAAGGAAAAAGAAAAAATAGTATGTTGTTCTCTCAAACTATTAGGAGGGTTATTGAAAAAAGAAGATGGATGATTGTTCTCTCATTATGAGTGAAGAAAAAAAAAAAAAAAAAAAAAAAATGAGTTAGAGGGGAAAAAAATATAAGAATTGGTTGATTTTGAATGACAAAAAATCCATATTGGAAGAAGAAGAAAAAAAACTGTTTTTGTTCTCTCTTTTAATGATGATTGAAGAATTAGAAAGATAATGATGATGATGATGGCGGAAAAATTTTTAGGATGAGAAAAAAAAAAAAAAAAAAAAAAAAAAATGTATAGGAAAGGACGAAGAGAAAATATTGAGAAAAAAAGGATGATGAGAAAAAAAAAAAAAAAAAAAAAAAAAAAATATTGATATTTAATAGACTTATAAAAATAGAGAGAAAAAAGAAGAAGAAGAAGAAAAAAAGTCTAGGTGAAGGAAATTGAGGTTGAGATTTTTTTTTTTTTTTTTTTCCTTCTTTTCTTTTTTCTTACCTTTTATACTCTCTTAATTTTTTTTACTTTATATTAAATACAATATTTTATCTAATAATAATGTTTACAAGTTTCAATAGTTATGATAATGCTTGTAAGTCTGTCAAGTTGATGGAATTATTTTTTATAAATTCTTTTGTTTTTATTTTAAGTAAGATAGGTAGATCTTTTAAATTTTTTATTTCTGGTGGAATTTTATTAAAAAGTTTTTGACCTAAATAATAAAAATGTCGTTTAGTTAGTGATTTATGGATAAGTCTAGTTTCTGTTTGTCTGGAATGTCTCGTTAGGTATAGATTTGGGTTAGTAGTCCAGTAATGTTCGTATTTTATAGAGTAGATGGTCAATTTGTAGAGGTATAATTTTTCAAGGGGAAAAACATCAAATATTTTATACAATTCATTTGAATGGAAGAGTTTGTCTTTTTTTAAAATTATTCTTAGGATGATATTTTGAGCTCTTCTTAACGGAATTATAACATTATTATATGCTCCACCCCAAGAGGATAAACAATATTGGAGGAGTGATTGTACAAAAGCATAATAAATCATCCTAAGAATTTTTTCATTGCAGACTTTTGAAAGATTGTTAAAAATAAACATAAGATGTCGAAGTTTTGTTTTAAGGTTGTTTATATGTAGTGTCCATTTTAAATGTTGGTCGAGATGTATTCCTAAGTATTTTATTGATGTTTGTTTTTGTAATGTTGTTATTGAGTTTTGTCCTGTTTGTATAGTCAGTCTTAGTTGTGTTGATGGTTGTCCTGTAGATGTTGGTGAAAATGTCATGTAATTAGTTTTGCTTGGATTCATTTGTAGTGACATAGAAGCGTACCAATTGTTGATGTTAGTTAAGTCTTCAGTTGCATTGTTAAAAGTTGTGTCCCAGTCAGTTCCATCATAGCAAATGCAAGCGTCGTCTGCATAACAAAATACTTCGCCTTTACTGACAGTTGGAAGATTATTAATGTATATGTTGAAAAGGGCGGGGCCAAGAACGGATCCTTGTGGTATTGAAAAGTCATTACAAGTAAGTGGGTCAGTTATGTAGTCGTTTAATTTAAGTCTTTGTTTTCTGTTAAATAAGTACGATGTAAACCAATTTAAAACTTTGTCTTCTATTCCTATATTTTTAAGTTCTCTTAATAAAATCAAATGATCAACACTGTCATACGCTTTTCTGATATCTAAAAATGTGGCTATAACTTTTTTGTTGTTTTCTATTTTTTTATGTATATAGGTTGTAAGTTGAAGTAAGGCATCTTCGGTACCTATTTTTCTTTGAAATCCAAATTGTTGTTTTGATATTATATTATTTTTATCAAGATGTTCTTCAAGTCTTTTTATGTACTAATCTTTTCAAATTTATTTATGTGCCATATATTTGATATACTGCTTTGGACGATAATTTGAAATTGTCTTTTCCTTTTTTTATATATTGGATTACAATAGAGTTTTATAATTTCTAGGGAATATTTCTTAATTTAGATAAATTTAATAATATGTGTTAATGGTGTCACAATATAAGGAAAAATTCTTTTTAAAGTTGGTATTCCTATTTTATCGTTTCCTGAAGCACAATTATTTCTAAGTTTCATAATGAATTAAAAATTTCATTTGGATTTGTTTCAGAAAAGCATTTGAATTTTTCATTATTTGTTTTTACATTGTTGATATAGCTATTGAAGTTATTTTGATTTTGTTTTATCTCGGTTGATATTTTTATTCCTACATTGCAGAAATAATTGTTTATGAAGTCTGCTGCTTTTGTTTTATCTGCATTACAATCTACATTTTGTTGGTCAATTCTTATTGTTTTTAGTTTGTTCGTTTATCTTCTTGTATTATGAATTTTGATTGTTTCCATAGTTTTTTTGGATCGTACATGTTTTGTTCAATTTCTTGTTTAGTGTATGTATCTTTTGCTTCCTTATACAAGCTGTCAAAGTATTTTTGAATTTTTTATAATTGATTTTTAATATTCATTATTGGGATTGCCTAAGTTCACGAAATAGATGGTCTCTTTTTTTACGATTTAACTAAATTAGTGTAAGCCAAGTTGTGGGTCTGTATTTTGAATGATTATTGTTGTTTCCATGCATGAATTTATAAATGAATTTAATTGAAAGTAAATAAGTTGGTGATTCATTAACACTGTTTATTTGTTTAACGTCAAACCAATTTTCATTTCGTAAATATTGTCTAGAAGATCATAATTTAAAATCTGCTTGTTTATTCTTTTCATTGACATTTGTGTTTACGTTCTTTGTGATTTTATGTTTGCTAATGTTGAAAAGTGATCTGTTATTGTAGTATGAATAACACACGTTTGTATATTATCTAAATCTGATGGGTTATTTGGTTTATACATTATATGATCAATACAAGTATCTATTCCATGAGTTAAATCGAATCTTGTAGGTTGAGTTATACAAGGTACAAAATTGTGTTGTATTAGTGTGTCCAAATATTTTTGTCCTATATCTTCTATATTATTTTGTAATATATTAATATTTATATCACCTATTAACATGCAATTATTATTTTTCATATTTTGTAATAGATATTCATCAAGAGCACTGATAAATTCAAATATATTACTTGCACCAGTTCTGTAGAGGGCTAAAATTGTATATACTTGTGATTCTATATTTATATTAATTTTTAAACCATTTGACTTTTCTATATCAATTTCTTCAATATTTGCAATAAGATGTTTTTTTATGAAAATAGCAATTCCTGAATTTCTATTTATTTCTTGGTGAGTATGATAAAAATCAAAGTCATTTATTGTAAATGTATATGGATATTTAGAATCATAAAAGGTTTCAGACAGAATTATAACATCTAAATTTTTTATGTTTGTATCAAGATTAATTAAAAGCTTATCAATATTTTGTTTAAGACTTCTAATATTAGTATGAAAAATATTTAATCCCTTATTAGTGTGTAGAAAGTTAGTCAGTTCATCAATGCTAGTACAAGTATTTTGATCAATTATATTATCTGGAATCGAATCTAAAACGTCCATTTAATTATTTAAAATAAAATAAATTATGTTGTAGGAAAAAACTGAAATTATGGTCATAAGTCTTTTGGATGGATGGTATGATAAGAGAGCACTAAAGATTGTAGAAAAGGAAATGATATAAAAGGAGTGTGAAGATGTTAGATCATGTGATTGATAGAGAGAATTGATGAGGGTAAAGAAGGTTATGATTGAGATATCTGAAGAGGATAGAATCAGGAATATTATGAAAAAGCGAGATGATTGTATAAAATATGTACAGAGGACCAAAGAGAGAACAAAAAAGGTCCATTCAGAGAGCAAAATAAGAATATTGAATTGAAGGGTAGGAATTTTCTTTTGGGGCAATTCAAGAGGATAGAAGCAGAATAGTGTGAGAGAACTGGAGAGAGTAAAAATCAAAATTGTTCGAGAAGAAGAAGTAGGGTAGGGGATGGAATGGTATGATAGAAAATAGAAAGGTAGAAGAAAAGAATAGGAAATGAGAGAGGTAAACAAATGAAAGACGATTAAAAAATGAGGTAAGATCATTACAAAGAAAAGCAAAAAGGTTAGTAACGTTATAAAAAAAAAATTGATGAAATACAGTGATAGGTGATTAACGAGTTTGAGCGACAATTGAACTGAAGTCCACACGAAACGGCTCCAAATCTTCCAAGTCTCCAATCTGCACAGGTCCTGATCCCTCGTCTCGGCGAATGAAAATCTTGCCTTCCCTGGTGAAAGTGCTCTTTGCTCTCCTCTGCTTGACGAGCTGCCGGGTCTCGTAGAACAGTTTCTTGTTGCCAACAGTAAGATGATCATCAATGTAAATTTTATTGTTAGATGAAAATAACAGACTCTTGGTGCTGTTTAACTGATTGCAAGTAAGTTTTTTCTTTTTATAAGAAATGATGAATTCATTCCTTACCTGTCTGTTAGAGAATTTAACAATAATTGGTTTGATACCAGCTGCTTTAGTGGGAACACGATGAGCGGCTTGTATGTCCACTTTGAAGTTGATAGGTACCCCAACTTTTTCACCTATTTCACAAATGAGGTCTTGCAGGTTTTCATCTGGAACCATGGGAATGTTGGAAATCTGGATATTACTTCTTCGAGAGTATTGTTCCAACTCGTTGACTCTTTTTCTCATATCTCGATTTTCTTCCTTTAGTGTCTTGATATCTTCTCTATGTAGATCTACTGTTTTTTTCAACACTGAAATTTCATTCTCCATAATCTCCTTGAATTTTACCGTCAACCTTTCTTCCAAATTTTGTAATAGGTTCTCAATTTGTTCAATTGTTACCATGTTAATGATATAGAAAGAAAA
>CM044958.1:19042153-19107767 GCA_024516035.1 Bactericera cockerelli | reverse complement strand
AACCGTTTAAACCACTTATAAAGCGTTGATCTTTTCAAACATGACTCCTGGTATACTATCTTTAACAAAGAAAAAGTTTTACAAGCAAGTTTTACGTAAAATTCAATAATCACTCGTTGCTCAATTTTTGTATCAATCATAATTCCGGCAAAATTAAAAAAGGGGTCTTGCGCGTCGGGCTATCAATCCAGAACTAATTACAGTACAGTCATGTGACAGCTATCAATCAAAACACAAGACTTGAAGCTTTCTAAATATGTTAATCATATCTTCCTAGCATGGACAGCTTTTGCGTAGCGGCTCGCGTCTACGAACTTAATAGCCAAACCTCGTAGCTGGTAGAGTTGTTGGATTTTAACCAAATCAATAATACAAGAAATGCTGGCTACGCCCATGGATGTACCATATTACATTTTTTCACCATTTGAATAATAATATCTTCGAGCCTCAATGGTATTGTATTGATTACTAACAGAAATTTGAAAAGCTTAGCTAATGAATGATAGATTATCCACAAAAAGATGTACAACATGTACTACAATAAAGTCTAAATAAAGTCTTGCGCTGACAGTCTAAATAAAGCACTACTTATACTTATACTTATACTTATACTTATACAAGACTCCACCAATAGCCATTAGAAATTAGAATTACAAGAAGGCAAATGTAAATTCATGGTTCAAGATGTAATATTAGCACTGTCGCTAAGAGTCATGTTACTAACCACTAAGAAAATATCAAGCAAGCATGTTAGCTGTGTACAATGTACATACTGCGTACCTATCCAGTAAGTTTGAATAACACCAGAAGCAAAACTAATATAACAGAAGATACTTCTTGTTCAACTTCTGGAATTAAATGCTCAAAATTTGTGGTCCATTCTTTAGTCTAGCTGGGGGACTATAAACAGGGAGTAGACCAGCAGTCTGGCTGGGGGACTATAAACAGGGAGTAGACCAGCATTGGCTTGGTTCTGGGGGCCCTTGTCAATTATTAGCCTCCTTGTATAGACAGTAGACAATAGACAGTGGTAGAGGTGCTAAGTCATTCCTCCACTGTCTGGCTACCATCGTTCACGATGACGCCACCCTATGATGATTCTTTAGTGAGGGAGCAAAGCGACCACACCAAGTGAAGTTCTGTTTTAACTTGAATACTGAACGATTTGGCTTTCGTTTGTCTGTCTGTTCCGCGATAACTCCCGACCAGATTCTTCAAAATTGATGAAATTTTGTATACATGTTCATTGAGGTTCTAGAATTTTACTAATTTGGAGCCGAATGAGAGCCGTTTTGGTAAAAATTGAAAATGATTTTTCCAATTTTATTTAATGAAGCAATGCTCTTGAAATTTTGTAGAGTCGTTAAGGGGCCCCCCCCCCGTGTACAAAATCAAAAGAGGGCCACAAAAAAGGGACCGGTTGATATTTTTATTTTTTAAACACATCGAGTGGGGTATTAACTGATAGGTCTCGATGTCCTCATGCTTGATATGACATTTATACATAATTCGATTAGAGAATCTGTGTGAGGTTTACAGATCGCAGAACTACTAGTTATAGCTCCTTCGTTAAAGGTAGGTATAGCACATCATAAACTTTGAGCATAAAGCTCAGAAATAATCAAAACAAAATGTTGTGGGAGTGAAAGCATTGACTGGAAACTCAGATCAGAAATGATCTCAATATTACCTACCAATGATGAACAACTTGGAACAGTTTTAAAATTCGGTTGTTCTTCGTCATTGTCCAGGATGTTGAAGACTTCTTATTGTTAATACTTATTGATAAAATTCCATTCAATACCCTTTTAAAGGCCATGAAAAATTTTGGATTTACAAACAACTTGATAAAATTCTTTCATTCGTATCTATTAAACAGAGAAATGCGGGTTAAGTATGGAAACACTATATCAAAACCAATTATACCCCCCTCTGGAATCCCTCAAGGAAATAAACTTAGTACAATATTTGCAATTATGGTAATAAATACCATCACTAAAATTATCAAGTACTCAGATAGCCTTATTTTTGCAGACGATTTTAAAATATTTAAAATTATTTCAAAACAACAAGATCTGTTAGATCTACAAGAAGACCTAAGTGCCTCTCAAAAGTGGGCAAATGAAAATGGATTATCTTTTAATATAGAAAAATGTGAACAGATGTCGTTCATACGTGGCGGCAAAAACTTTAAATTCCAACATCGATACTCACTACTAAATAAAGAACTAAAAATTGTCAACGAAAAAAAAGATTTAGGTATCACATTTCAATCAGATGGTAAATTCAACAAACACATTTCTCAAATTATAGCAGAGAGTTCTAAAAAACTAGGCATGGTCAAGAGAAATTGTGAACATAATAAAGACATAGATACAATCCTCCAACTATACAGCTCACTAATTAGATCAAAACTTGAATACGGAGCAATAATATGGAATCCTACTACAGATGAGTGGTCCAACAAAATTGAAATCATACAAAAAAGATTCGTGAGGTATTTATTCAATAAAATTAACGGATTTTATCCGACATACCCCGAACAGATATCCTATAAAGATTTGTTATTCAACCTAAATATTAAGACTCTCAAAGAAAGACGTGACGATCAAGCAATCATCTTTGTACACAAAATTTGCAATAATCTTATAAACTGTCCACAAATTCTAGCTAAAATAAATTTTCACGTTCCAAACTCGAGGCTTAGGATATCTAATGAAAAAATAATATTCTCAACAAACAAAATTAAATCGCCAACCTCCTTAGAAATAGCTCTAGAAACATATAATAAGCGAGCTAATATATTAGATATAACAATGGATTTCAATAAAGTACTCACTATAGTAAGGAGCTAAACTTTTAAAGGTCAAATACACAATTATCTCATATTCCTTTCTTCAATTTCAATTCTAATATTTATTTACAAAATATAGATAGGTATAATAGCAATAAGATCTATATTTACAATTAAGTGCAAACTTTATATATATTTTAAGTTATTTTTAAGATATTTTAGTTTATTTTTAAGCTACCTACCAATGTAAACTGTTCAATGATTTGAATTGTAAAAATACAAAATTATCATAGATAGTCATATCGCTTTTTCAATTACATTGAATGATGTTACCTCTGTTTTTACATCTGAGCTTGCTGCCATACTATTATGCCTCAAGCATATTAAATTCCTACCTGGACTAAAATATGCTATAGTTTCTGATTCAAGAAGCTCCTTAGCGGCAATATCGAATGCTAACAATAACAATCCTATCGTTGCACAAGCTATCTCTTGCTGGAGTGACCTCATCACTTGTGGGAAGAGTGTAGCTTTCATCTGGTGCCCTTCCCATGTAGGCATCCAGGGTAATGAGGCTGTTGACAGGCTAGCACGCAACCCAACTACAGCTGTACCTTCTCTTAAACTTTGTTCCCCTGACGATTTTAAGCTGTGTGTCTCAAAGTTCATCAAAAAACTTTGGCAAATTTCATGGGATACTATCCCGAACACCAATAAATTGAAAGCCATTAAACCACTCATTGGTCATTGGTGCTCCAGTGACAGAACAAACAGATTCGAAGAGGTTGTACTATGCCGAATGAGGATAGGACATACGAGAGCTACTCACAATTTCCTGTTCAAGCGTATCGCACCACCTATGTGTTCTTGTGGCGAAACCCTATCTGGTAATCACATCTTATCATGTATTAACCATGTCCATATTCGATCCTCCCTTCCGGTGCCTCCTGCTCTGATAGACAACGTCGAGAGCGTTGATTCACTCTTCTGTTACTTAAAAAGAATAAACCTATACACGTTGATATGAATACCTAGAGGAATCGGCGCGAACGACCTGACAATCAGTGTTAAAGCGCCTTACGGAAAAAAAAAAAAAATAATACAAAATACAAAATACAAAAATATACTGCTCAAATACTTTTCAAAAATAACGGTCTTCTTGAATCTTGATCAACCAATGCCTCTCCTTCCCCCATAAAAAGTTTTAATTATACCCATGTACGTATAAAACTCTTACATTAAGTATACTAAGGATATTTTCAGTATACTCGTACAGCCTAATTTCTACCCACGTAAAGCTAACATTAGTTAATTATTTCTTAGCTGATGATAGGTAACATGATTTTACCTCAATAAAAATATCTCGAATCACCGACATGACATACATTCGTCTTCGGGAAGATAAATGTACTAATATTGTTTATCCCTTACAAAAAAGCTTGTTTTCTTCTAGACCAGATCAACTGAAACATCTCAGAATTTGGCGACTTTAAGGTTCGGTCGAACCTTAATCGCCCTCAAAAAATGAATAAAATGCGTCGAGTGTCGGAGTGCTTCTCTGACAGAGGATCAGGTCCTTCATTTTATTCTCCGAAATCTAACAGGGAATACAGGGACATTGTGCTTTTCTTATTATGTCTACTCTATAGGAGGAAAGAAGTAGTTGGACCTCTTGTAGCTATACCTGAAACCTACTCGAGTGATGAGAGTAGAGTTGCCGCGATTAATCGAACTAATCGATTAATCGATTATTAATAATCGATTATTTGATAATCGATTAACGATTAGTGACTAGTCAGATAATCGATTAATCGATTATTTTCATGTCGATTAATCGATTATTTTGGACTATCTACTATCTAGTTAATATAGTACTATAGTACTATCTAGTTAATTTTCCCTTCTTTTTTTTCTCCTTTTGTTAATACTTTTTCGTTTGTTTTATAATTTGTTTTGTTTGTTTTCTTACTTTTGTTTTATATTTTGTGTTTTTGACCTGTGTTAGCAACCCAAGTGTTGATCAACACCAAATATATATTTCAATTCAATTCAATTCAATATATTATTATGATACTAGCTGACCCAACAGACGTTTTTCTGTTCAATACTTAAAAAAGAAGAGAAAGCAATTTTATCATTATAGCAATGAGAATGATACATGGTTTATAGGGTATATGTGTTTCTTTCTCTAAACATAACAGAAAACAAATCACCCATTGCCAGGTGTCGTTTTTTTTTTTATTCAACCTGTGACATTCAACATGTCAAACTATGACAACTTGTTTTTTAAATTGATAAAATATATGCCGTCGTGACAAACTATATAAAAAGAAAAAAAATATTAATAAAATCTAGTTAGGTGAAAAAATTGGTATTTTTTTTTTTTTTTTTTTTTTCAGAGTGGGCACTATAGATCCAGTAGAGGTCAAAATTGGCTCAATTAGTATCTAATTAAAGGAAAAGATATGAGAAATGATAATATGAAATAAAAATAATATGTCGTCGCGACAAAAAAAAAGTAAAAATTAGTCAAAGTCAATTTTTGGTTAATTTCAGATAATCGTCAAATAATCGATTAATCGATTATTTGAGTGTCGATTAATCGATTAATCGATTACCAACGAGTCCGATTAATCGATAATCGATTATCGAGATTTGAACTAATCGCGGCAACTCTAGATGAGAGCATCGAAGTTTATACTGTGTGAAGTGAAGAATCAAACGGTTTTCTCATTTTTTTTTATCAGTCTGTAGGTAACCGCGAACGTGGGTTGTGCGTGCCGATTTTATTCCGAACAAAATTTAAATTAAATTCGCTTGTTTTCCTTTTAATATTAATAAAATGTAAGAAAAGTGATTGAATTTTTTTTTACTATCAGAAATATTTTCCTCAAACCGTTTTGTTTACTCTATCTTTCATTTTTTAAAAGAAAATTATTTCACATGGAAATTTTGTTTACTAATAAAATTAGATACTAAGTAGGTAGATAATATTCTATAACAGTGATTTATAATTAATTATACTTAATATTAATTTGAATTATTTTTTCTATATACAATACATACTACCTACTTATCATTATCGTAAATAATTATAAAATTTTCTCTCGAGTTGTCTTTTGCGTTTAAACTTTGTGAGGCGTACTATTAGTCAATTTTCAAAGTGGATTATTCGTCGATTTATATATTATTTTCTATATCATCAATCATCATTGAATTGAATAGGTAGTTGTTCACCAACAGATGTTATATCATAATTAATATACCTACCGAATTGTTTAATTGAAAAAATAATCGCATTTCAAGTGAATGTTTTTTACGTAGTCATATTTCGACTCTGAATTTTCTTTATTTATTCGTGCGTGTATATTAGTTCTCTGGATTTCAAAGTGAGCAATCAGATTGTTTTCCTCATTGCACAGGACATAATTCCACAGCTGATGATGTTAAGTTGTTGAGAAGTTTCTAAAGTGTTTTCCAGAGGTACCACCGAAATGGACCCGGATGTCATATATGGTGAGTTCAAACTTGGGTTGATTTATTCCGAGAAAAGCAGTTTTCCTCCATTGGCACTAGGAGTCCCACTAGGACATTAATCAACTAGTTTTGTTACCATGAACATGTTCTGAGAGAAAAATTCAGTGCGTGAGGTGTGCGTAGTATGTAAAACAGTGTACACAGTGGTTTTTTTTTCATGGGGTTAGATAACAAAATAATATTTTGTTATCTATTATGTAAGCAAATCTCTGGGCCAATGGAATTGGACATGGCCAATGGTATGGTGTAAAATTTGTAGAGTAATGTGTGACCCTGCTGGGATGTCTAACTTTCTTCTATCTTACCTGATATCACCTCCCCAACATTTCACTCATGTAAATTTTTCCATCCATCACATGTTTTTGTTTTATTCAAAATCAAATTCTTATGAAAACAACCTCTCTTACTGACCCCTACACCTTTTCGGCTCAACATGAAACCTAAATTTCTCAGAATACCGCAACAATCATAATTATGTTTCCCAAACACCTCTCTTTTGGTGTCATAAATCAAGGACTCAAAAGGTCCTGGTTTAATGAAGGCGGTAGTGTGCTAACACGAATTTCTTGTTAAAAAGATCACCAAGACAAACAAGAGTGGCCACGCTGGTGACCCCAACAGACGTTACCTGCTTCACCAAATCCTATTGTTTCAACATTGCCATTGTTTTATTAATGTTGGGATGTCTACTCCTCCACATTAACAGCGGGCCGAATAATATATTGATATTCTTTTGATTCCTACCTACTGTAAATTAGACAAGTATTTTCTTTAGAGGTTGTCGGACACTAAAAAGCAAACGAAGATCCTTAAATGTTATATCATCCAAAGGTATAGAAAAAACTGTTCCTCAACGGACCTCAAGATAGTTTGAATTTTTCTAGTTTTAGCCTAGACATACGGCACAGACTGATTAATTAGAAAAATGAAAATCTGCTCTAAAGAATATTTGAATATTAATCTGCTCGGTGTATGATTTATGTTCTTAGAGCCACTTTTCAACATTAATAAATTTATTTTGAAGGAGAACCTTGAAACGCATGTCGCGTTTTTGCAAAGATTTTTCCTCAGGAAAACCCTAGAACTCGTGGACTTCGAATTTAAATTATACATTATGTTAATCTTAGTTTCTTTGTGTAACATGATTCTGACATTCAGTTCTCAGTGTGAAAATCTTTTGTTTTAGACTACATTTTGAAGAGTTTCAGCACACAACAAGCCACATGTCACATCCAGATCATCATTTGATTTGAACACTTAATCCTTGATTCCCATTTCATCTCACGTCTTCCCCATTAATTATTGAGTTGACAAAATTTGAATATTCCGTGGTCCTAGAACAGTGCAGGAGAGTCATTCTGGGCCAGGGCATGGATAGGGGGCACCCAAAACTGTGTCATTTTTAAATACTGAATATTTTCATTTGAAGTAATGTTCTGTGTTCTCCCACACGGTTCCGAATGCAGGTGTTTTAAAATGAGAGGAAGGTTTTAGTGGGTAGGTGTGCACTGTTTACAGCACAAATCCCACACTGTTCATCATGCTCCCACATGATGTTCGTCTTTTGAAGATTTCCCCTCTCAAAAAAAAGTAGCTAAGTTATGATCATCCTCGTATGTTGATCCAATTACAGGAAAAACTGAGACTCGAAATCGAGACCAACTTGAAACAAAATAATACAGGTAATTTTTACTGTTTTGAACTTTTTTAACTGGGATAACTTCTTGATACGATTTATGAGAATTATTAATAACAAAATCCTTGCGAATTATTCGCCCCTGCAGAACTTGATGGACTCTGAACACTTGATATCAGACTGATGAATATTATACACATTCATACATACCTTCATAGTTATATGTAGGTATATGGAGCAATCTGATCTTGTGCATCATCTTATACACGCGTACCGCGGATTACAAGAACAATAGACTCGTGTAGCAGAAAGACATCGGATGTGCTTGATAGTGGCAATTGATAATACTCCCGGGGATGTTGTCACGACTCATGACGGATATCCGAAATATAACACCACGGTACATTGCTACTTAGATTGTTTATATCAATTATTATGTGAAATAGGTACATATATAAGATATTTTATTTTTATTTTAAACATAATCGTGAAGTGTGCTTATCCTTATCAGAAGCCAGCTGAGGCAGAATATTGTGCTGATTGTTTCATTCCTAGAACTCGAGCTTTGTTTGATAGTTCGACCTGCTATACAACTATACATATACACGAAGTATATTGATATTCCGACCTATTACTATTAATTTCCTCCTCTCAATAAAAGTAAATATACCTATTATATTACTTGTGTGGCACGTCACACTCACAATACACAATGAAAAGAAAATATTCGGAAAATCTTCTTATTTTTTCTACAATTATACATTTCGGTATAATTTTATAGAACCTCTACTATTCCTACCTTAAAGCAAGCGATATTTATCCAGAGTTATTTATGTCTGTTCGAGACAACATTTGCTAAGCTTATATTAGGCATAAAAGTTACATCATCCGGGTGATTTCCTTCTTACTCGTAATCTTGAATTATTTGCCTAGGTACCAACTATCTTAAGTAAATGGAAAATTCTTAGAGGCAAGGTTTCACAATATTATTAATCAATAATTAAAACTGGTAAAGAAATTATTGATTTAATTAATTGATTATGCAGAAAGACATTACCTAACCTAGGAGAAGTTTATACGCCATTGATGATAATTTCATTGCGTCATTATCTTTGTCTATGATTGATTTTATAGAAAATACTAACGAAGGATTATGGATGGTATAATAAAATCTAACACATATTTCAATACCATGACTCTACAACATCGAACAAAATTTTCTATAGAAGATAATAATTCCTATTCATATGCTTGGTGAACACAACATCACCTAAACTTTTTATTAAATTATCTCAAAAGCGCGAGTTATGAAAGCACAAAAATGGAAGCACCACTGGATTATCTTTGCTCATGTATCAGTGGATGTGCCATTTGTGCCATGTTGTCTCGTACAGAACCTACCATTTCTCCTTCTCCCTTTTCTCATGTGACGTAATATTATGCGTAGACAACTTCATTCATATTGGAGACGTTTTTTCATCTCATTCATGCTGTTCATGCATGATAACTTCCAAAAAAAAAAAAAAAAAAAAAAAAAAAAACACTGAAGCTACGTGTTGAGAAAAGAGTGAAAAGATGATTATGAAAATTATTGTACTCCAAAATGGTAGGTAGGTACACTCTTCCTTACTAATGACATACGACACGAACTACATCAAACAAAGATTTCTCTCCTCCTAAAGCGTGACCCAGTACAATGAAGAAACACAGGTACAATTCAAAGAACTTCACATACATAGATACAAGGTGGAGCTGTTTTATCATTCAAACCCAATCTCCTAAACTGCTTAAATACCTCCTGAAACAAAACAATTCTCACACCTATATAAAAGTTATCACTTGAAAAACAAAAAAAAAAAATCCCAGACTAAGGTTTAAATCGTACAGAACAAGAAGGTCCTAAAGGAGGGGGAGGGGAACTAGGAATAGGAGTTTACAGACACGGGTCAAATACCTGCTTGAAATTTTGTAACTGAATGAAGAATTGAAGGTTTGGAAAAAGATACCTATTATGTTACACAGTAAAAAATATTATTATGACTGCTATGACCAAGGTAGGCATGTCAGGTTGTGAAACTGAACATGGAAATCGTCAAAGAACGTAAAATGTTTCTACTGTCGTCCATATTCAAGTTATTACATGCATTAAGTCAACGAAACCCTTAAACAGCACATGCACGGTTGAGTAGGAACTTAGGGACTCTCCCGTCTCAATACCCCATACCTCCTCCGCCACTATTGTGTACACAAGCGTCTCAATACCCCATACATCCGCCACTAGTGGGTACATAAGCGTCTCAATACTCCGCCACTGGTGGGTACATAAGCGTGGGAACTCCTGCCCGCAACACCTGAGCAACAGGTGAACCCCCGTACTCCGCTACCTGGGAACCGGCATGGCTGAGCTACATCCTTATACATGTGAAAAAGTAAGGTGCTTTTTATCATTTCGATTATTTTATGCTCTGTTGCGTCCCTGCTGGCAACTTTTGATTTTTTTTCCGAATCAGATTGCTGTTGTTTTTAGAGTGTTCAACCAAAAATCCTAACTTTAATTGTCAGAAAAAGAAAAAAAAATCATTGTGAAAAATAAAATAAAAGTCATGAAACAGTACTGAATATTTTTTTTTAAGTGTCTTCTTAAGGTATAACAACACCAGTGTACAGGTTGGGGTTCTCCCATTTTTTATTGCCTCTATTCTATTTCCTCAATTGTGCATAATGTTCAACTCGCTTTAGATCTTCTCTTTTGAGACCCCTAGTCCTGAAAAGGAAAAAGTAAACAAGTAGGCGACTGCTTACCTGCTCATAATCACCACCCTCTAGCAATCTGTTTCTAATTTTTGGATTCTGAATTACTAAAGAGGATGTACAAGGAATAGGAAAAAATCTCAGGAGAATGATATGAACCTGTTGTTCATATGTTGGTTAGCAGAGATAGCATAATGAATGACCCAATATTCATATGTGATGGTTCTTTAATTTATTTGATTAACACACATTATTATATTTCAGATACTGAAGCCGAGATAAAATAATTGGGATTTTATTTTGGAGGATGGTACATTGGTGCATCATATGGGTGATGGATTTTGGTCATCAGATCTAACTCGAGTTCTGAGCCACTACTTATTTTCCCATCAGAACTTAGTCGAACCTATCCTCTGAGAGCATAGGTTGAAGACAATTTAAATTTAATAAAACGTACTGTATTAATGTATTGTTGTTACTTTCTACCTAGGTCAGAGATACGCTACATTTAAAAACAATATCTCTCTGTCATTCATAAGAAGCGTGTGAGTGAAAAATTGACTCGAAGCTCAAAGTCCCTGTATCCATCCTCTAATAATTGGCGACTGGCATGCTACATAAAACTCAACTTACACTGAACACGCATTAGCTCTTATCGTTATCGGTTACAATTTCAAAAGTTTAGTGAACATTCTAAACAAGTTCATGTAAAGTTATCTCATCTGTCTCTCAGACCATGTTCATACATTCAAGAAGAAGTAAACATTTCTAACTTACACGATAGTTTGAAAGAAACAGAAGATTTCAATGAAGATATTTTGACCAGTGCAGAGCAAGTCACATGTTTTAAGATTAAAAGAAGGAGCCTATCTCGCTCGATATCGTTAAGATAAGGGCTGTCAGACTAACTCGATCTGCTGAAATGCTTGCAGACTGAAGAGCCCTTTCAATCCTACAAGTTCAAAAGCTGTAGTAATTTTAGAACAATTTTTATTTTAAATGATATGAACTTCAAAAGTTATGCTAATATTTGTTCCAAGTGAGATGATTTTTACTATCTATCTGACGATGATATCTCACTTCTATGCTTCAAAATGTCCCGGTAGCAAACTATCGTGTAAGTTTCAAAATGTCCCGCTGTCCCGGTAGCTCAGTGGTAAAGGCGGCACTCTGTGAATCCAGAGATTCCAGAAGTCGTGGGTTCGAAACCCAGCCGGGACATTACAAGTTATGCTCCCATTTGGGATTTTACCACATAATAATGTGTCTTGAGCTTACTGCTGGAATAATGGGACTTTAATTGTCCTATTCGGGCAGTATAAATAAGGCGATATTATTATTATTACCAAACTGAGATTTTTTTACCACAATTATAATTTCCATTTACATAGATTGTCAATTTTGTCAATCCAGCAAGCAGCGAGAACATGCTGATTCCACATTCATGGAGTAGTTGGTTGTCCTGATCACAGCTGCCCAGACACTGGTGTGGTCTTGTACACTGAATATGTAGCTATATTCCACTGTTACACCTGCCTGCTATCAGGACTTGTCTCTTTAAATGACTTAGAATGGTCAAATGATATCTGCTAACTATATAGATGTCTGATGAAAAGTGGAAATTATAGGCATCATTATTTGCTTCATTAGAATCGTGTTGAACACACATTGCACCATATTATTTAATAAATTGCTAGCTCTACATTAACCCTTTGACGCCGGAATTAATTTGGCCGGGGAAAAAAAATCGCAACCAACTTTTCTTTCATCCTGATGGTTTTCTAAGACTTTTGGCGTTGGTTTCAGCTTTCTAGCTTTTACCGGTAAAAAGTTATGAATCCGTGTCGAAAACGACACACCGGGCTTTAAAGGAACAAGAATAAAGAAAAAACTGATTTTGTTAAAAGAGTATAAAATGACGATTTTTTTAGTGAGTTTAAAACGAGTTAAAGGAAACACTTCAAGGAGAACGTTAGTGATGATGGGAATGGGAATGGGCGCTACAATAGGTGGGCTAAGTCTAGCACTAGCTGCAGTTGTGATAGGAATGGGAGCTACAATAGGTGGGCTGGGTCTAGCACTAGCTGTAGTTGTGATAGGAATGGGAGCTACAATAGGTGGGCTGGGTCTAGCACTAGCTGCAGTTGTGATAGGAATGGGAGCTACAATTAGGAGGGCTGGGTCTAGCACTAGCTGCACTTGTGATAGGAATGGGAGCTACAATGGGAGGGCTGGGTCTAGCACTAGCTGCACTTGTGATAGGAATAGGAGCTACAATAGGAGGGCTGGGTCCAGCATTAGCTGCGTAGTGGTATATTGTCACTCATTTTCCTAGTTTTGACTCAATAATCAATCTAAAATCAGAAGAAATCAGGAAAAAACAGTAAAATTATTTCTTTGGAAAAAACGTTCTTTTAATACCGGATGTGTCGTTTTCGACACGGCAGAAAATTGGACAAAAGCAGCTAACTACCAATTAATTATTACAATTTTCTTTAAAACCATATGTTAATAAGTATATTAGCTACCTCTATTAATTTTTTCAGTAAAATAATCGACCAGGAAACACAAGAAATAACCTACCAAAGTCGGCAAAACTCCATGCGATGATGCACTCTCGAAATCTCAGCAACAAATGAAAATTTAGAAATGTAAACAAAACAATTCAAAAACTGCGCTGGATGGATTTGAAGATAAGAAGTCAAGGAACTGTTTCACACTGAAACGATAATGATACTGTATTCTAGTGAATAATTATTGAATCTCAAAGTACCTGTGTCGAAAACAACACGCTCGGCGTCAAAGGGTTAAGCAGATATCAAGTTGAAGTACTATTCCATCAAAACTTCAAGTGCCTACTTACGAATTTCATTCTCTAACACAAACAAATAATAGCTTGTGCGAGTTTATTGAAGCTCCTTTGAATTTCTTAGTTGCAAAATGTTTTTGCAACCATCTCGAGGGTTATGTTTTTTCTCCTCAATAAAAAGAATTGTTGGTCAGCATGGGGCCTTTATTTTCAAACATGGTATTCGCTATTTTTAACCTTTCAATTATAGCCTTTATATTTTAATTTTGCTTAAAATTGTAAAATTCTATAACGGTTAAATTTATGTTTTATTAAGTTGGATTTTAAATTGGTGATATATTTTATGTAGCTGGGACACAATTTTACAGTATTGCCCATTCTCTAAAATAGAACTCACAACTCCTCGGAAAAACCTAAGTCAACATCTAATTTTATGTGTACATAATATTTTCTCGGTCAAGAGTATCGATAGAAGTGTGTGATATCCTAAATCCCCATGTACACAGGTGCTAACGAAGGATAATCAAGATTAAAGTTATATTTTAACAGAACTCCCTTTGTATCTCACATGGCGCTACACCGTCAAATCAATTTTTATTGGGTTAGGCCCGTTATACTGTCAATTAAAGAGTGCCCAATGGTTTAGTGATTTTTGGGTCTTTTTACTCATAGATATTTACACAAATAGTAGGTACCTGTCTGTATAAAGTATCTAAACGAAACTTGTGTACATTAGAAAAACATTCATACATTGTATAGTAAAAAGGATTTTTTCTGTTATTCTAACAAAATATCTTCCTGGAATCATTAGAAAAAAAGGTTCCCCGCTTACAAAACCAGATTTCCTGTTTGCATTGAGGCCTTTGTTTTCATAGAGGGTTCTTTAATTACTTTCTAACCATCCCTAATCCCCAGTAGGCTTAGGCTTCCGAAGCAGCTTTGAAACTGTTATTTGAATTGAATGAATGAGTACTATCTCTAGTACTCATTCAACTAGTACTAGTACATCGCTCCCCTCATAATACCGAGGCAGCATAGACACAGTAATTTGAATTGGATGAGTGAGTATACTATTTCTTATGAGATATTCGTCAGTTTTTAACGTCAGTTTTTAATCCTAGCACTGAAATCCGAATAGTTAGTAGTTTGATATTCCATCGGTCTGTCCTTTGCGAAGGGAAATGAAAAATTGGTGAAATTTGAGGTAGAGGAGCGGGATTGTATTGCTCCCTCAAAGAAAAAGGAGGCAAAGATGAACAGGTAGCGAGCAATAAAAACACAAGTGATGCATGAAAAAATAATTCTAGGTAGAGAGGAGTCCAGTCTGCATGTGCTAATCGCTCTCCCTATAATACCTCAGCGCTAAGCGGACCCATTGATCTTCAAATTAAACACCATCACCGCTCTGGACCACCCTACGAGCTGTTTCAGTTTCAAATTACTATCATCATGTTTAGTTTTGTGAAATGGTAAAATCACAAAAATCCTGAACAGGTTTCTTAGCAGACATTCTGAAATTGAAAATTTCTAGAATTGGAACCTACTTCATTGTCCACTCAAACTGTTGTGGGATTATTGGAAAAACAGAGTTCCTTTCGAACTCGTGGCAGAATTTTCAAGTCGTGGACCATAAGATCGAGAAGAATTTCGGGTGCACTTTTGAACCTTTTTGTACAGATTACAACATGTGAACATCGTCTTTTTATATACTCCTTGTAAGTTACTGGGTGCAACAATAAAAATCTGGTGTAAACATCACACGACTTTCCTTATCCCCCAAAAAGATGTCGAATTCCGCCACTGGTGACTCAACGGTAACGGATAGTTAAAAATCAGTGCCAAATTCGTAATCAGCACCTTAAAATCATTGGATTTGATATGTCGCAACCCCCATCTGGGGTAAATAATAAAAAAGTTAGTCCAAGCGGGTCCCCCCAAAATACCGGTAAATTGAGGCCGGGTTCCAAAAAGTTCAAGATATCAAAAAAATGATGAGAATAGACCCCTATTATTTTTTTAATCCGAGAAAATGTTGTTCTCTAATTTTTTTTGTATCTTTAACCAATTTAAAGAAGCGGCGCTTGCGGCTAATATTTGCGGCCCTGCGGCCGCAGAATGCGGCCGATTTCAACCAAAAGTTTCATGGTTCGTCTGGTGAATAAAATGAATTACCATACCAAATTTCAAGTCTCTAGCTCTTACCGTTCTCGAGATATCCTGTTTACACACACACACACACACACACACACACACAGACAGACAGACGCACGGACCAATGGCTGAAAACAACTTTTTTGGTATCCTGAGGCTATGATTCGTCCAGAAATGTGAAAAACTGGGTAGGTCAAATTTTCGACGAATACAATACTTTCCTTATTATAGATAAGGAAAGTAAAAACGATAACCTTTGTACTTAATACCACAAATAGGTTATCTCTTCACACATAGCACCAAGACAAATTCAAAAGTTGCTGCTCCTAAATTTAAGAATGATAAACTTGAATAACGTTTGATAAGAATAATAAGTGCTTTATCTAATTGCACGATAGAGTTTGTTAATAGTTTAAGTAAGTGTATTTGGTGCCTGTGAAACATAATAAAAATATTGTGCTACATAACATAACAGCATAAACACAGTGTTGAAAAAAATTCGTCAAGCGAAAATATACATAATTATGTATACCTAGCCCCTATTAATATTTTCATTTAAGAATCTTGAATAGGAACTTGATTTCCTGCCGTCTCGTCAACTTTATCCTCCACAGGTAATCCGAACACTGAACTTTCAGCAACTGCCAAAAGCAATAACAGCATATAAGGCCAAGTCCTGATGGTGGTTTATGGTAACAAGCAACTGATGTCAGTACATTATGGTCAGTTACTTTACCACTGGTTTGTCTAGGCTGCCACTAGGTCAGAGCCATAAGGCAACCTATCCGTGAATCCGTCTCTCTAGTGTACATGAAATCTTCAAACTATTTGTTGTATGTTTATGTGTACTGCACTGAGCTTGTGGCTGGAAATGTAAACAAGGCAGTTGTGATATGGATGCTCGTAATTTGTGTAAACAACAAAAAACAACACGATTATTGTTATTTATTGTGATATGTTTGTTGATAAATTCTTGTAGATCCTGGGAATGTAGGATCATGAATATTGTCAAACAATAACTTAGGACTTTGTCGGATTGGTGCTACTTCAAAGAAGCAGGATACACGGTTGTAGGTACATAGCATACCCACCTCCGTGGCTTAGTGGGTAATATTACTGGTTACTGACCCGGAGGTTGCGGGCTCGAATCCCGGCCGGAGCGGAAAATTCGGACAGAAGTTTTTCCGTTTCCGGAATGGCATGGGTATAAATAAAGGTAAAGTGCCCTGAACAATGCTAAAACGGTTCCGCGGCACAATTAGCTTCTTTTTTTAAAATAAAAAGGTACCTACATAGCTATTTCTTTTTGTATAATGTTATTTATTTGTAGGCATGCTCGTTGTCAAGATCCTTGGTTTTGAGGTATTTAAAAAAAAAAGATCACCTATATTTTACTATTCAATTTTAACCCACTTTGGTAATCCAGAGGAGGAAATCGCTTTCTATCCAGAACAGAGCAATCTAACAGGGTTAATACTGTAAATATGTGACATTAGTTGGAAATGTGGCTTTTAATCTACAAGACTATGAACAATGAAAAGTTTAAATCCTCTGCTAAGACAAATAGCTTCCAACACTTGTTCCTCTCTCTGGGTCACCCAATTAATTTTGGGACTTGTTTCACACAACACATGTTTGCAACATGTTCGGTTGCCATGTGTTTTCTAGAAATCTCAGGGGTTCTGATTGCGTTTGAGCAGCACAGAGAAATCAAGTGGGTTTCTTCTGTTATGAGGGAGTCGTAGACGCTATTGTTTTAGTTCTTCCATTCTTTCAAGTATTTGAATGCCCCATAATGTTCATTGAATGTTCAATCATGAGCGTTTAAATTGTTTTAATTACTCAGATCACCCCACAGTATGGCGCATTGCGATTCTCAGTAATTGAAAATAAGTACGTTTATGTTCATGTGAAATCTCAGATTTTTTCGTTAGTAGCCTATCCAAGATTAAGGACTAGCATTGTATGCGTGTTGGACATTGCTGTTTTTATTGGTTTCCGTATTCAAATGAGAAGTCTTTATGACAATGAAATGTGAGAGAAGGTAAACGGTTTTTACGCACCCATGCACGTTGTTAACTTACTGCGATTTGAGTGATCTAATCTTGATTAATATCCTCCGTCAGAGATTGTGTAGGTACATGGGGATTTGGGATATTAGACAGTCTAGAATTTTTTGTAACACTAATTTTGCGATTTGAGATGCAAATTTTACTAAACCCAACATCATCAATATACAAATGTTGAGGCTTAAAATAAAATAAAAATATAAATAGAGATTTGAAGAATCTTGCTACCATTCCACACATTAATTTTCTCTTCGTCACTCAAGGGTTCTCATGAAACATCAAAACCTTATGAAATCAATTTAATTTCGAGTGTCAATAAAAGTAAAAGTTTAAATTACTTTATTTTGTATGGTCCAACCATTGACACAGACAAGCTTCTGGCATGCCTAAAACATGACGATCCGGTGAATGAAATCAGTTCTGGTCTGCAATTTCTCTGTTTAAAATTTGATACCAAAAACCAAGAAGAAAAAAAACATGGTCATTGGTGATATTTCAGAATACTCGGTCTGTATAGCTCTCTTTATGTAGTATTTATAGTAACTGGGTAGTATGTATTCTATACCTATGTACTTGAATATGAACTGGTCAATAGCAAGTCAATTACTTTCTATTTGATCTGAGCATTGTATACCCCCCAAGGCTCTCCTCTCTTGAGGAAAGTCATTCATTCTCAAACAATGAACAGGAGTGAATGAGATGGTTTGGGGAGTGAATGGCATAACTTTCTATTCTTAGTTCTCAGTCTGGATTAGGCCTTAGAGTTGTATCTTTGTTTTTTTTTATGCCCCTTGACATGACGGTGTGGTTTAAATGCCTTCTGGTGATCATCTCATTAGCCACGCTTCAATGGGGCCTTCTTGTGAGTTTTTTTATGTATTATTACTAAACTTATTACGTAAGTGCAATAATTACCACATGTAGCTTTATACAATTTCATTACTGACATGACAGAACGGACTTAAAGTACAAGATTAAGAGAGTCAGTGCAAACTGACATTGGAACTTTTGTTGTTGAATTCATTTTGATTTTGATCCAAACTATTACTGGTTGGGACCCAAAAAATAGATTGAACTAGGTTTTGAGATTCGTTCCGTGAGTGGAATTCAAACTCGGGACTAAAAGGTGCAGAATCAGGCGCGCTAACCTCTTAGCTGACTTCTGCAGCTAAGCCGGTTTTAATTTCTACTCGATTAGGTTAGTGCAGGTTAGATTATCTTTAAAAATAAATAAATATTTAATATGATCAAGTGTTCACACTGTCCACGTACACGACAATAATAAATCGTGTAAAGAAACGTTTACATTTTCCGTAATTCCTATGTAAAAGTAGATAAGTAGTATATACTAGTTCTCACTTCTATCACAGTAATTAAAATATTTCTCCACATTTTTACCAAGCTAATCAAAACCTCTTTAGATATTACTTGGTAGATGTGACCCTTGATTCAGTAATTGAAAGTAATAATCTAATCTAGAAGAAAGTTGACATTAAACTTAATCCAACATGCTTTAGAATAGTGATACTTTCAAAATGCCTACAGATTTACTAGGCATAACGTGTTTTTATCTTGTTTGGTTGGATGTAAAGTAATCCTTCATTCTTACAATCCAATATTTTTTTCAACTCTTTGCCTGTACTTTTGTTCGTATTATTTCCTCCTTGCAATAATCTTTAGGCGTATTTAAGTTAACTGTGCTTTTTTTTACCTTTGTGCAAGCCTTCTAACGGGCACATTTATTTGTACAGATTCCCATGATCTGCTCTTTATTTACTGTCCATGATCAACATTTTACATCACTGATGCATCAAATCCATACCATACCTTGCATGACTAAGTACACACCAGAAATCAAATAAAACACATTAGTATGAGAGAAACGTCAGATGAGATTAGGCATACGTATTCACGTCTCCCTTCTCTGTGTTAATCATGCATGAAATCCTGTTGTTAAGCACATAAAACCATGCCAATCCTTGGCCAGGATTTTCGTAGCGTTACCTTGACAGATACTCACACCTTCTATCAATAAATAAAATCAATTAGGTTACGTCAATGTTGCATTAGACATACGGTAATGGAGTCTGAATCATACCCAATCCAGTGTTTCTAAACTTAATACTGGTTCCTGTCTATGTAAAATTTACAAAGACAAACACAATACTTCCGATGTCTCATATTAGGCATTCGGGAGGAGCGGCCTGTGTTCTGGGGTGCTGCCACTTACACTGGATTAAAATGGGATTTATAGAGTCGCTCTCTTGGTACCTAAAGTGGTACCTAAAGAGTGTGTGTGAGTTTGTTTACCATGTCAATCAATATAATTATTAATTAATTATTCTAGAAATGTGTAATGATTTTCACTGTGTACGACCTAGGACTTGAGAAATTCCTCTCTGTTTGTTTTTCGTCTGGGGGTGCTGCAGTTACGCAGCTCCTTAGCACCGGCCGCGCCTTCTTGGAAGTAATACTGAACTCCTTGGTGTGATTATGGACTTCATAGAGGGATCGATCAATGCCGCTCTGGTGTTGTTAATATCAAAGATAAACCAAATTTCCCTCACGACTCTCACGCACGAGATATGAGTGGACCCTTGACAGGGACACTCGCCGTGGGCAGTGGGTCACCTACGTGCAGCCTGACGATGGGCCATGTCTATGTCACTATTATCTTTCAAAGATGAAAAATAATGTAGGTACCTATAATCAATCCACACTGTGTATTATTTCATAGTCAGCGATATTCCACATTGTTGAAATGTCCCATCGGGAATGAGAATACCATGACTACGCTGAGCTAACTGAAATATGAAACTTATGATACCTACATATAAGTAACATAAGAAGCTATAATATCTCATGGTGTAGACAGGCAATTCTTGACTTCTCATCACAGTCAATGCTTCTAATGCATTTTTAACCATAACTAATGAGAAATGTGTATTAGGTAACGTTTTAATGACAAGTAAAAACACTTTCCAAACTTAGTTTTGGCATTGGTGAGGCCAACTGTTACTCCTAGTTCACATTCATATAATAAATAAAATGTCTATAACATATCCATCGCATATCCATTTAGTCATTTAGTTACCAATATAAAATTTCACCTGTTATCTAGCAGCTTGAAAGTCGCGCCTATACCTACTTATTGACAGTTTCTGCTTAGGAACCTTAGGTTTGAACTTTACTATATTAGAAGAGGAGCTGTTTCTCATGAGTTTAAAAAGATGTTTGAGTGATCTTTCCTCAAAGATTTGTTCCTACTGCGAAGAGTGGCACTTTTTCTTCTGGTAACAGTTAACCCGTTAAGTATTATGCATGCAATAAATAATATTGAATGGATTTTGAGTGAGGATATGGTTAGGTAATGATCATACTACTCACAATATAAAATTTGGAATATCAGATTAGTGGGATGGAATATCAGATATTTATTCAATCAAAACGTCCTCTTCTTTCATATCTCGTGAACGGTTTGGGTACAAACGAAAATTTTAATGGTACAAACGTCTACAAACGACGCACTATCCATTTATAAAAAGAAAATTTCGAAATTTCGACTGGGCTGGGCTGTCGTTAAGTTGGCCCAGCCCACAAAAAAGTCAAATATCTCGAGAACGGTATGGGTACAAACGAAAATTCCAACGGTACAATCCGGTACGCTGGGCCAACTTAATTGACCTCAGTTTTAGCCGTGGGAAAAGAAAAGTTCGGGCCTCAATTTGGGTACAGCTCTCATAGCTACATACATTATATGATTATACATATACCTTTGAACATTGCTGAATTTCTCACTATCCCCTCAGTAACCTCAGTAGTTTACCAAATATATATTACATCTTGTTTGTTTTCCTTAATAGGATCCGACCTCTAAGATACTGATACAAACTCGCACTAAATGATTACCACACAGTACCCTAGAGCCCCTAGACCACGCAACCACCAATGCTTGGTGTGACTTACTTGTGTTATATTATAGCAAATACTGACTGCATGGGTTAATAGAGGAAACCGATTCTTTCTTGATCCCATCTCCAAGTTCCACTTAATACAGGAGGATTACATCTGTCCACTACCGTTCTTTGATCCAGTGACAAGAGAATCTTGGGTGATTCAACTTTCCAATAGACAAAGATATCTTGGCTTTGACAGGCTATATTCCAGTTGCTCACCTTTATGAAATGGCTCATACTGTGAGAATTTGTCACAAGAAATCGATTCTACCCAGATTGCATTATACTTATAAACTCCAAGAAAAAATGGTTAATTTGACACATCCACTAACTAGATAAGTGTGAAAATCCTTACCAATATAATTTTGGACAAATTATTATAAACTAATATAATTATGGTATTCAAGTAGTTAACGCACTAGTCTGATGATGGTAATCCAGGCAGCTTAGGGATCCCACCCAATGCATGAATTTTTCTTCATTAATTTGAGTTTGTGACCACATAATAATATGACTCCGAGGGTTAGGACTGTTCTTCTCGCTCATCGGTGTGTTTATTATAATAGCGAAGGGCCTCAATGATATAAATAATGAATAATAGTTAATCTCATCTACATGATTTCACTAAATATGAATTTATTTGATTGAAAATGATTTTATAGACATCATTTTGATAATAATAATACCTGCATAGTATAATGTTCCCATCCTTTACGAAGTGAGCAATTGCGAGTTCCGACAAATTCACCAGAAAGGCATGTCAATTATTTTCAAATACCTTCTAATAAAATCTAATACATCAAATGAGCATTAATAGGCACCTACCTACAATATATACCTGCATAATATGAAGTGGTTTGTCGAGAATATGATCGATGTTTAGCCTATTTTTGACCTGTGTGGCATTTAGTTACCGAGAAAATGACTATCGTATTTACGACGCAAATCTCTGGGGAGTCTCTGTGTCAAGAAGTCAATAGGTATTCTGGATTTTATGCCGTTAGAGGATGCTAGTTTCATACTTTTACCAATATGTGATTAATAAGCTATAAATTAACCGAGGATTAACAAGTTAAACTTGTTTTTTATGTACCTCTCTAATAGTCATTAGTAATTTTAAACGTGGTGAATCATGCTCATACTTGATTAAAGTCTCTTAAATATCATGTAGAGTTTATATTTTCATAACGCGTACCCACTCTAGAGTGAAATCTTTCCTTCAATGCAATTTCCACATACTTAGTCGAAAAATGCAGTTAAGATGGTTTTTAACTGTTCCTAAATTATAAAATGATTCGTGATGTATATGTACTAGTGAACGCGGCAGAATACCTCCTGGGCTTAAGGTTTTTCAAACATTATAGATTATTACCATGGGTATTTCCCAACGGTTGCGCCGAATTCAGGCCCGGAACAATTTACGGCCATGCCTTTTTTTGTAGACTGGAATTAGGATAAATGAATATAGGGCCATGCCTCGGGCTGTAACTCGGATGCGGCCGTTTTTTACCGTCACCTAAGATTTTATGATATCTACGTACCTATCATATACTTCTAGATAGTCAAATTGTAATTGAGGAAATTTCTCGCGTTTGCTCATGGGATAACTTCCTTAACTCTATGTTGCTCTTAAATACATAGTATTCTCGCAATTCTGAAATTGCCAAATATTTGACTCTTTATGTCGTCTTCTTGTGTTCTAGGTAAGCGACTGTTCATTTCACCCTGTACCGGCCCATAAATGGAATATTCTTATCAGCTCTAGCTATGAGTAATTGAGTAAGTACCTATGGTATGGAGGATATTATGATAGCAAAAACCAAAATACAAAACTGCTTCACCATTATACAACCAACCGTATTCACAATTCCGTATCATAATTATTATTATCGCACCAGCTACCCACATTAATCTCATCCAATCTGTATTAGGCCAAAGAACACGTACCTCAGGTGTTCTTTAATTAATAGCTAATTAGCAGAATTTATTAGAATTTTTTGGCAAACCGAAGATCGAATCCAAGATTTCTGCACCTCTAGCAGTTGTGGTGTAGAAAATGTGTGGTTTAGCCCCGTTAATTTGTGAAAATTAAAAAAAAATGTAGTCATAACCTCTAGCAGTAGTCATAACCTCGAGCAGTAGTCATAACTTCTAGCAGTAGTCATAACCTCTAGCAGTAGTCATAACTTCTAGCAGTAGTCATAACCTCTAGCAGTAGTCATAAATTCTAGCAGTAGTCATAACCTCTAGCAGTAGTCATAACCTCTAGCAGTAGTTATAACTTCTAGCAGTAGTCATAACCTCGAGCAGTAGTCATAACCTTAAGCAGTAGTGATAACTTCTAGCAGTAGTCATAACCTCTAGCAGTAGTCATAACCTCTAGCAGTAGTTATAATCTCTAGCAGTAGTCATGTATGATAAAATGATAACCAGAAATCACAAGTCCAACTGTCATGTGTAAAATCAATACTAAACTTCATGTTTTATGCTCCATTGTGGCGTCCATCCTTACTATAATCCTTAATCCGTTACCTTTTATAATCTTCCATGTACAAAGCTTTATGAGGACATAGGTTGTCGTTTTCTTAATGTCAATTTCCCGTAACTTCGATTCCCAAGCAATTTAAGTATGTCCTGTGAGCCTGTGACTCATCTGACATTTCAATAATTAGGCCATGTGGATGTGGCTAGCAATATAAAACTGGCCAATGTTTTTTCTCACCTACTTTGCATTGGAATTAAGAACATAAAAAATTTCACTTGAGTCAGTCAGATGGATAGTCACTCAGCGAAATAATATCTTTCTCCTAGGATCAGAGTTTCCGCAGGACTGTTGTTCCGGACTTGTAAGCCCTCATTTAATAGCCATAGCCACTTTGAAAAACTTAGATTTGAACATAAGTCGGAAAAAAAAGTTTCCAGTTGTTATTGACTATTTTTGTTCATTTATTTATATGTTATTTTACTTCCGAGAAATTTCTAATATTAGAAATCGGAAGTATTGTGTTCGTTTTTGTAAAAAAAAATATTTTTTTGCTCCGATTTCAATTTTTTTCATATTTCTGGACGTTTCATAACCTCCTGAGCAAATTTGGTTTTGTGTCCGTCTGTCGGTCTGTTAAAACGATTCCTTGTAACGCGCAAATCTCGGAAACTACTCGACCGATTTTGATGAAATTTTGTACACATCTAGGAGACATTCTGTAGATGGTCCCATATTAAATTCATCGAATTCGTACTAGCGGCTCTGGGTGAAAGAGACCATGCGCCTGACCACTAACTTTTTACTGAAAATGCTTATATCTCGTGAACGGTACACCCGATTTTGATAAAATTTTGTATGTACATATATGCATATTATTGTTTTACACAGGCTTTTTATATTTTCTTTTTAATTATTTATAATTTGACTCTGATATTTAAGAAAATCCGAAATTTTGGACAATAAAGTCAAAAAATAAGAACCACGACTTGCCGATACAGAATTTTTTGTAGAATCTAGAATGTAGGAAAAACGGTTTTCTACCATTTAAAACAAATTTGAAGAAAATCGGTTCAGCCGTTTTGGAGATACAAGTAATTTAGTATAAAAACTCAAAATTCGCACGTGTACACAATGTGAAACAATCACGAGGAAGTATTGTGTCCATAATTGGCAGTGTTTTTCTCTTTTGTGTGCTTTTATCCAACGTTTAAAGTGCACTTGGGAGACAAGAATACTATTTTTAACTAATTTATCAGTAAATTTGCTTCTGAACGTCACCTATCACCGACGCGATGTCGCGACATTGTTGCCAATGATGTATCCGACAGCATAAGACTCTCCAATGCAAATCAAGCAGAGAAGCAAATGCTCTTCCAATCAACCTTTGCGTAGTTTTCGCCTTTGATTTGCGTCGATCAAAGGGACCGCCAGGCTTTCCCGATACACATGCATGCAGTCCAGATTCCACACGTACAGATTAGAAAATAATTACAAGTACAAAGAGGCAGTGAGATAATTATAGTTATTAAAGTACCTATGTTTCCAGGTTAAGTTATTCTCATGTCTTAATATCAAACACAATTTCAATTTTTCATAATAGGTAAAGTATGTAACTTAAATAACTTTTTTTAAGTATTGTTAGGCCAAGATTCAAATAACTTAATTCGAGTATGTAATTAAAATAATTAATTAATTAAAAACTACAGAGTCAAAGAAATCCAGACTTATGTTAAATAGAGGTAATACCAGTTTATTAAGAATTCTGACATGGGAACGTCAACACTAAAGAAAAATAATTTGAATTTCTAATAATACTCACATCGGTCTTTTTTCATGTATTTAATACATGTGCACCATGTATTCATATAATGATAGTCACTTATTAATAAATTATGCAAGCTTACTGGGAGAACTACTAAACAAACACTAGGGGCCAAATTATAAAACAAGGATTAAATTTAAGGTAAGCCAGTCGGAGCTTTAACCAATCAGAGAGTATAGCCCGACTTGGCAGCACCCAAGTTCCCGGTCCGAGGGACAGTCTAAATTTGAATCCTGTTTTAAAATTTTACCTTCAGTCAGCAACTAATATACGGCATTACAGGAGTTTTAGCAAACATGCCGCAGCTGAAAAATTGAGTACTAAATTTGCTAGGTATTTTTAAAAAAACTATATTTTACATGTTACGTAAATTAATGTGATTGAAATAAAATGAATTTTAACAAGGGGGTTTCCACATATTCAACATTTTTCACTGACTTGGGAATAATAATTAGAAAAGGTAAACAATATACCTACTCAATCCTTCCCTACAACTTAAACTGGTGGAGTACCTTCTGTACTAGTTCCTACAGTTATTACAACATGTATATCCGCTTGAATCCATGTTTTATGTACCGCAATTTTATACAAATATGAATGCTTATGTATGTATATTTAGTAGGTGCATCTTATTCTGCGTGAATATCTAAAGGAGGTATTCGTCAGTTGACTAGTATAAAAGCTGAGCTGGAGGTTACTCAGGAAGAAGATTCTAGGTTCAAACCCCAGAATCAAAAAAAGTTGTATTCACAATTTGATTTAAGTAGTTTGCATTTGCAAGGGTACCTTTGAAACCTTTGTTGACACAGTTCCTAAATGGGAAATATTTTGACACTTCGTGCCCATCAGAGAGGAGGCTTATACTACGGGATGGGTAAGCTACTACACAGACCAAATGCGTCTGAATCTGAAGAAGCTTTTTATTTTGGACTATGAAATAATAAGTCCTGTGAAATTCTCACCGTAAAAATAAAAACAAATAATTATTTTTATCTATTTGGGTAGCTCAAGCTGCCTTATTTATACATTTTTGTCTTCTTATTACTTCAGAGAATCTTCTTATTAGAAATCGGAAGTATTGTGTTCGTTTTTCAATATAAAAGCATTAGAGATATCAGTTCTCTTATTAGCCACTCCAACCACCCTGAAACTGAGGATTTCTACGGGAGCTACTGGTCGATGTACTCTTCCACCAATTTCTCATTCTCACTATCTAGGACACTAACTTGTGACACAGAGCAAGTGTACCGTTCACCCATCATAACCTGGGTGACTCACTCGTCAGTCTTCACTAATTGGAGCGCCCGACAGGTTATTACCAAAAACTAAATTCAGCATCATCCTTACAAGGATATTCGACTTGATTTTATTATTGGATCAACAACCGGACAGCCTCATCGGTAACACGTATTTTACAGCAAATGTAAACTTTACAAAGGAAACTTTCACCTGACTTTGAGAAAAAAGTTGTGAATCGTATAGAAACGTTCTTATCTTAATCGCCTGTTTTTTTCTCTCCAGGTATTGTGCAGTGGAGGTATATGTTCAATATATTGTGCATTATTGAATAGAGTGGATATTTTTATTTTATTTCTTCGGATGAAAGGTAATGAAGTTAAATTATTGTAATAATTACAATTATTATTTTATAGTTAACCCTCACTTCATCCAGGGCCCTTTGTTGTCTAGTAATTATAAGTAAAAGATATACTGATAGATAGTCCTAATAACATTCTATGAATCTACGATGTAGTTTAAAAATATTTCACTATTCAAAATTTAAAACATCACAACTTGCACAACATAATGCTCACTACTCAAGTACTCAGTTTACTCACAATAGTTCTACAAATAAACTAAAGATTAATTAAACAAATTTATTTTAAAATTAATAAATAATTTGATTTGTCCCCAATTTTATAATATGATTGTAATAACTAGTATTGAATATCTTACGTACATTTTCCTTTTGGTTCATTATTACCATCGTTTCCCTTTGAAGTTTGTAGCGCGGGAACGGGATTACTTTTGACCCAGACTTAGTCCACTCATGCCGAACAAGGCTAAATTTCTTTCACTCTTGTTAGACACTACGTCTGGGCCCTTTCTCCCGCGGTCTCGGCTCACTTACCAGTCCGTGATCCTTATCTCCTAATCCACGATATCCACCTTCCAGCTTTGTTCCGGCTGGAAAGTTATTGGCCAGTAATTAATAAAAAATTATGACCAAGTTCTTTTTTTGCAGATTTTTTTAGTGTCGGAGATGCCTAGTGACCGATAAGAGAGCTGTTTGGTGTTTTTATTACTGTTCAACAATGTCCATTGGATGTGAATTATTGCTTTCCGAGGGCTATTTATTTCTTCATTTGATATAATATTATGTGAGTGAAAATTTCACAAAGATCATAATAAATATCTACTATTGGATTGACCATCTTCTTTCACGTTCGATATTAGACACAATATTAGCTAAATACATAATTTTATTCTATCTGATGTGTAATTGTGTATCCATTCCTGCCTGATTTTAGTTTTATGATTATATCCACTTCATGATTTATGGTCTTATTCGCCAAAAAACTTTCCTATCTTGTGAAACATGTTTCGTAGATTTTAGATACTTCCTCTGTTCAATCTAGACTGAAAATATCCACTCAGACCTCAATCCACTCTCAAAGAGACGCTTTTTTAAGGTAATTGTGCCTCGAAACAGCTTTCGCATTATTTCAGGAGTCAGGGCACTTTACCTTTACCCCCAGGCTATTCCGGAAACGGAAAAACTCGGTCAGAATTTTCCGCTCTGGCCGGGAATCGAACCAGCAACCTCCGGGTTAGTAGCCAATCTGAACCTCTCAGCCACTGAGGTCGGCTCAAAGAGACGCTTACAAAAACATTTTCAATGTCTCTTGAAAGCCAAGAGCAATTTTTCTTTAAAAAAAAAAATAATTACTCAGCAATAACAAACTATGGATAATGTGGTTCAAACCCTGCACTTTCCTGACTGAGGCACTGAGCTACTCGCAATATATTCTGAATTATCACCACGATCGTAGGTAGAACCCGTTTTCAGCGAGTTCGCCAAACCATGAACCAGAGGCAAGGAGGTTTATGTTTGGATGAGTCACTCCAGAGTAGACCGCTCCAGACAACAAAGCTCAAGACAGCTGTATCAGCAAAATTAAGACTCTTCAGTGAAGCTTGAGCTTTGGAGGAATGAATAACTTTTGCCATCACAGGAGATTTAAACTTGACGTCCACACCACAAATATATTAGACATTAGGTACTAGAATAAGGGAAATACTTTTACTAAAACATAGATATTTATGCATAAAAAAAGTTTGTATCTTAAAGATGTTAACTGTCACCTAGTTCTTATAAGAGTAAGACCAGCAGAGTTGAAGACGACAGTAGTTCATCGACTTTAATCAAAGTGGATTGTTGAGTTCGATAGATCGATAGTGTTGTTTTCTCAGGTCTATGTTCTTAAGATTACTGTCGATAGTTCTATCAGTAGATCCACGGTAGAGTGCTTTGAATTATGAAACTTGGAAGATAAAAAAAAAAAAAATCGTTTTTTCTTTTAAATAAGAGCTCAGTGGACTCAATTTTTTGGATTGGGTTCTTAGGGACAGTCATCCCTTATCCTCGCAATAATCCTATTTTATAATTAGGCCCTAAGTAACCAGGTAAATACTACAACAAATTGGCGTCCAAAAAGACTGGGTTTAATCCCAGCTTTTAACTAAATATTAAGAATCTCGATGATTAACCAAGAAGGATATAGATTGTAAGAAGCATAATAACTCTATGAGATGAACTTTTTTTTAAAATCCCTGCTCATTGAATAAATAAATGACACATTGAATAGCGCACGAATAGCTCAGTGGTTAAGCACTCGCTTGCCATGCGGAAGGTCCCGGGTTCGAACCCCCGCGCCGACAAAAATTTGTATTCAAAATTTGGTTACAGTTGTTTGTAAGGGATACCTTCCGGTGCGCTCGTGTTGACCCAGCACCTAAATGGGAAGTATTGTGTCACTTCTCGCCCATCAGAGGGGAGGCATACTACGGGATGGGCAGGCTACAACACAGACCACAAGCGTCTACAGTAGCTCCTGTTTCATGGCTACGAAACAAAAAAGGCTGTGAAACACTCATCTTTAAAAAAAAAAAAAAAAAAAAAAAAAAATATCATGCATCAAATTTCGATTAGACTTTTCAAAAAATAAAAACCTGATCAAAATTTGTGGTCCACAGAGAAATCAGTCGTACTACTCCGATTGATCATATATTGTCCGTGAACGTATTTGGTTCTATGCATGGCCGGTCTCTCAATCTCCAACTTATGGTTCTAAAGTTCAACCGTCTGATGGAGACAGGTTTCATGAAGATAGTAATTACTTTTGGTCACGTGATGTCTATGTCTTCCGTACTTTCTTCGGGAGACAAATATAGGAAATCGCTGTCTCAGAAATGAAGCATTGCCAGCCGAACAAAATCAGGCTGTAATGGATTAGATTTATGACCAGAAGATTTAAAAGTTATGGTTACCTGTGGATATTAGAAGCGAGCTCATTTCTTCTGAGCACTAGTTCTTATTGTTAAATAAGGTTAAGTGTTTAAATAACTGATAGCTAACTACCTACGGTTGGTTATTTTAATTCATAGCTCTTGTAAAATCACAAAAGGTAACTGATTCAGTAAGGCTGGTGGACTACATCACTCAAACTCTCACAATTTTTTTCCTATGCTTTGGTTGGCCACTTGCTTGCATGAGCAAAAAATTAAAATGTAAATAACAGCAGTGCGGTTTTAGTGACGGAAACCGCATGATGCATATGTAGGTTGCAGACTGCACTTTGTCTACTCTTAGCTGCATGTTATTTATAACATTAGAAAGCTTCATATTGAACTGAGAAGGAAACCACAAGATCCTGGAAATATTAGCTACCTGCCGTATCCTGCATAGTGTAAACATGCACCTACATATTATGTATATTTATGCTATGATTATTATTATTATTATTTAATTTAAAGATGAGTGTTTCGCAGCCTTTTTTATTTCGTAGCCATGAAACAGGAGCTACTGTAGACCCTTGTGGTCTGTGTTGTAGCCTGCTCATCCCGTAGTATACATCCCCTCTGATGGGCGAGAAGTGACACAATACTTCCCATTTAGGTGCTGGGTCAACACGAGCGCACCGGAACGTATCCCTTACAAACAACTGTAACCAAATTGTGAATACCACTGAGCTATTCGTGCGCTCTGAGTATTCTCTATGATAGAGTACTCTCTATGGTCAAAAGATTCCCGGATTTATTTTTCCTTATCCTAGAGTAAAGTAATTTAATGGACTGAAATTTTCGACGTCCAGACTTGAGTGCGAAAACACGTCTGGGTCCGTCGAGCCTGAATCAAAAGTTTTAGGAATTGGTCAGTGTGAGGAGCTGCTTGAACAAATCTTAAAAAATGTTGAACTGATAAAACTATAGGGTTTGTCATTGGTTCATAGGTTTAATTTTTTCAGAATATTTATAAAAACTACTATCGATACAACTCAGAAGTGAAGGATCATTGCTTGTAGTTAATTTCTCTCCATATTCTCTACCAGATGGGCTGCTTCCCAATTTTCAACTAGTTTAGCTTTCCTCTAACTAGGTATCCGCTGACTACATTCTCCGTCTTAAATTCATTATCAATACTTTCTTTTCCTCTGTAGTCTTGTTAATGCATAAGCAGAAAACGTCCTCTGAGCTCTGTCATACTCAAGTGCATAAAATATAATATATCAAGTCTTGCATAATATGCAACAGTTAATTCAAGTTAATGATCTATCATGTTGAATGCGTGCTCGGATGTCACTTGCAGAGACTTTGGTGCAACATTATCGTAATTACCAAGAGATTGCCAGCAACTCCCCGGCCTAGCATCGCATGCTAGCTCTGGAGCTTAGGACTTGCACCATGCATAACATGTTGATGCTAAATTATTGCGCAGACTTGGGAGACCCTTGTGCTCATGCACATGGCAATGCTTGCTCAAGAAGTATCAGCGACATTGTGCATCTTATCTATTTGTGATTTGCAGGCACCAAAAAACACGGAGACGTAACATTTAGGTATGTATATACACAGGTAGTGCTCAAGGGTACATAAGAATAGATAAGATTTCACTTGTCACTGATTGGAATTTGCACTTGTAAAAGTTATAAATAATACGTTTACTCTTAATCACGATTCTTTGGCAATTTGAGTAAGCACCGAAGATCAGTGAATGCAAGACCCGTCTATGAGTCACAAGGTTGCAGTGTCGTGACTCCTACAGGCCAAAACTCCTTATAAAGCACTCAGTGCTCACGGGATGACGTCTGAAATCGAATCATATTTAGGGAGGATTATTTTTGCCTGGAAAGCAGGCAGGCGTATGAGATCAAGTGGGCTTGTTATCAAGTAAGTTGTAAAATCAGGTTTTACAGTGAGTTGCATTTTTAAATGAATTCTCTTTGGGTTTCAGCTTTTCTAAGTGCCAGGAGCCTCAATTCCAAATGGGCGTTTCCTTATCTTGCAGAACTTTTGTCTAAACTTCCTGGAAAAATGAAAACGGCAATAAATTGTCTGTTTTTCCTTCTTTTTTTTAATCTAAATCTTATGTACAGCAAATATGCGATTTTTTCTTCGTTGGTTCAAGAGTGGGTCACTAGTACTATAGATAGATTCTTGCGCTTGCAAGATAGCTAAGTTTAAACAAGAATCAAGATTAGAACCAAGAGCCATTTGATCACTGACCAGTCTAATGTGAACTATTGTGTCCGTACACTATGTGAAAAATAATCCGATACCTATCTCTTGGCTGAACAATACAGCCAAGCTCCTAACCTTTGTACTCTAGTCGGATTGACACGATTTTCATTGAGATAGATCATGCCAAACGAGCCGTTCTCAAATTTGGGTCAAATTTCACAGCCTCATGCTAGTCATGATGCATAGATTTGAGTCCAATGTTACTAAAGTACAATAAATTCTCATATTACTCTTTTTACTGATGAGTACACTGAACAATGGTATTAGATCCTAAGTCGAAACATAGAAAAAAATGGGTACAAAAAGTTTCAGAATTAACAGGAGATTCAAGGGAAAGATTTTCAATCTTACTGTGTAGGATTCCAAATAGTGTAATATTAACACCACCATACTCAATCTTACATATTCCGATCTGGAATCTTCTGCTATAATGCGTGAATCCTCATTTTAAGCACATGTTCGCTACTTACTCACAGGCATCTTAAGCTACTACTCAGGCACACGGTGCTATTCCTTAAAGATCTTACTCCTCCCCAAGTCCGAATACCTTACAGTAAGTCCGTCACATGCACCATACGTTTGTAGATGACCAAGTCCATTGGAAAATGAAAAGTGGCAGAGAGACCACCTTGTGCTAGCGACCACTGGCCAGGTCACTGCTGGAGGCTCCCGTAGGAATCACGCAAGGGCTATTAGGCCACGGTATCCCGGGCCCCATGTCCTACATAGTGTCATTGAAGCCTCAGATAAGAATCCCGTCCGGCGCTGGACTCGTAAAGCACTCCAGTATTTCCAAGTAGGTATCATGAAATATTAGGCAAGAACTATATCTATGTAATATGCTACTGAGGACAGTCTTCAGTTGTATTCAGTTTACAATATCTACACGAACTCATACGAAATGTCACGAAGCCACATACCATGTGCGATGTCGTGTGTTTTTGATATTAACATTGTTGCCAGTAGCATTATGCCAGACCTAGGAAACCAGTCAATGATTTAGCCTCCCATATCTAGCACAATCTTGTAATATTAAAAAACAAAATAAATAATAATAATAATAACGTAGGCGTTAGGAAAGCATTATTTTGTGTCAGGAATTTTGGATATTATTTCTCATTTTTTGGGTTCTAGTTTTGTACATAGTTCCTAAACGATAGCCGATACCAATAAATTTTAACTATTTATGTATCTTGTCAACTATAGTCTTAAAAAGGACATATCGATTGAAGTCAAATCTCGGAAATAATTATTTAATGTAGGTACCGAAATTGAGCCAAATAAGATAATCTGGTATCTAGTTGTTCCAAGATGTTTTTAAATAGGGACAATGGTGGTCCTGTTTAAGATCCTGACTATGGAACCACTTTAAAAAAAATCGTGAATTTAGACGTGTTGAAATGAAATTCTCAAGAGAAAATTCTGTTCAGGCGGTGTAGTATTATTTTTTTAAATAAATAAATACATCTTACATGATTTGAGGGATTTCTTTAAATTTAAAATATAGCTCTTGAAGTTTGTAGAAATTTAGCTATGAAATTAACTTGGCAACATTGTATCTCTTATCTTTAGAATGTAAACAAAACTTGGTGCGCACTTTTTAAATTTTATTAGATTATTTTCAAATCTTTTCAACGGTAATCAAGTGACTTTTAATTGGTGTAACTAGTTAATAAAGTTATTTCCCAGTATTTGATACAGGATAGAAACATTATTCCTACCTGATCTGACCTGTGCTTTTCATAATAAGTTGAATATGAAGTAGCTATGTACTTCTTTCAGTGTCAGTAATAACATTATAATTATGCAGGTTGCAGGTAGCTAAGCACACAGCTTCCAGTGAAGTACTTAAAATTATAAGGCAATATCTGTGTTTTTCATAAATAGTCATTTAAACATCAATGGTAACAGAAATTTAAGCTGATTTTATATATTTGTAGTAAGTATGTTTTCTTAGATTTATTTTGTAATCTGGTGGTGGATTTTCTTCCAGTTTTGGATTGTAATTTTTAGTCTTCAACTAACTTTCTTTCCTTCCCAGTTCTAACCCCTCTTTAAAATGTTATACCTACCTATCTACTGAGGTATAATCCTAATATTTTTATTTTAATTCCTTTTTACCAACTTTCAGTTAATATTTTTTTTATTACAATGAATAACTAATAACAATATTTCAAAGAAACAATGAGATTCCCACAAAATCATGGGTTCAAACATTAAAAGTAACCCCATTCAGATTAAGAAGTAATGAGGATAAGAAAGATATTATGATTACTGGATGTCCAATTTCTCCAATTACTATAACCACCACTAAAAAAGTAAAGCAAATGCCTGTCCCACAGCCATACAGTTCAAGCCTGAATGGCTTATGAAAAATGAATGGCTGTGTACCAGCTCAAGTGTTGACAAATTGTTCTGCTGGCCTTGTTTATTTATTAAGTACCAAGTGTTCTCCAAAAAAAGTACCTATAAAAACTTATATGATGCAAAACTGGTATGAGAGAAAACCATGCTCTGCAGGGAAACAGCCATAACTTACAATGGGCTGTGTTTATGAGACCATAAGAACTAAGATCTGATAAATTAATAATTTTATTTTTTCAATACTTCTGGTATAATTTGTCTTCACCTAGTCTTGAAGTCAGGAGCCGCCACTGGTCTCTGATACCTACTCTTTGTTTGGAAGATTGCATATTTTTGCCACCGAGTGAATGAGAAACCCTGTTGCGAGAAGAATCTTGTTTGAATTAAACCATCGGCACAGTTTGTGATTTTTTTATTTATTTTGAGTTTGATTTCATGACCTGCATATTTCACTTTTAACTTGAAATGTTCAGCAAACTTAAAAATACCAAGAATTTATAAAATTATTAGAAAAGTCTTCTCATTTGGACATGTCCCCATATGTTCAAATTTCTTGTGATGATACTGATGAACATCTGTCCAGGGAAAAAGTTATCGTAATACCTATACCTACCTATATTTCTCGAAAAAATAGTGCACTTTTTAAAAAATCACAAGATTATTCTGGCTGTGAATTGATTTTGTTTTGTCAATTCACTCTAATATGCAGAATTCAAAACCTCATCCCCAGCCAGCTCTCGGGAGTGTGCAAAGCTGCAGAACCTACCTGGATAAGAGGCGGTGTTGATGTTAAATATTTTGTCTGGTCCGGTAGTATAACTCATTTTATATGTCTTGTAATAACACAGCCCAGACTGCAGACCGGAGTGTAGGTTTCTGCAGGTATAAATTACACGTTGACTAGCAGTTCTATAGGGAGGAGAATAATGTCTATCCTCTTCTTGATTTGGTTTTATTCTGAGGATTGTTGTTGCTGTCGTTCTTGTTATTGTTGTTGTGATAATGGTTTTTAATGACTTGTCCAGAGGTTCCTTGTCCAGAGATTTTTTTCCAATTACATCCTCTCATTGATATTGAACAATTCAACAATCCGAATCAAATTGTTAATAAAAACAGACTTTCTGGAAGCGAGGTACCGACATAATTTCTGTTCTTGTGTCCCCCAGTGCCCAACGGTGAGTCATGGACGCCTGGTAATTTGTCCAACTCTGACGAAACTATTGAACTGCAGAGATAGATTAGTCAGCTCTAGGTTAGACCTCTAATTCTAACTGTAACTGTATTATCTAATCACTTTATTTTGAACCCCTTCACCTCATGAAGCGCCATTAGAGGAGCGGAAGTTGACTGCATCCCATCCGGTGGTGCGGCGTAGGTTTTGTCTCTAGATAGTGCCGAGGTCTTGCATTGGCGCAATCAGAGAATTGTTCATTAATAAAAATAATCCAATGAGACATGTTCGGACTTGTTTGCATACGGAGGAGTGAAGAAAAGAGTATGAAGGTCCCGACGATAATAATATATGATCTAAATCTTGCAACCTAAGCAGAACCCTCGTTTCATCTCTGTCTACTCTACTATGTATCTATACACCTATATGGATGAAGTCAGTATTTCCAGAACTAGGTATTACAGGCGGTTCAGGATATACCTACGAGATATCCGAGAATAAGAGAACGGTGTGAAGTATAAACCTATTTCATTTTACATGATTCTCACTTTGTTACTTCCGATAAATTTCTAATATTAGAAATCGGAAGTTTTTTTTTCTTATGTAGGTAAAAAACACTGGTACAGGTTGAGAGATAAAAAATTAACAGTGTTGGAAGAATTGGAAGGGACCTAAAGCGCTGGCACTAATGTTTCCCTCTATGAATAAATTATATGATAGTTTACATCCGGCCCTACCCAGGCTGGGTGAGGTTAATGTGGGTAGCTGGTACGATTCCCAGCGAATGGAGGGTAAAACCCCCGTCCTGTCTACCTCAAGTAGACTTAAAATCAAATAGAATCAATGGACATGAAAGGAGCCTAGAAATTGGATCTGGGTGTCCATATAATCCTCTCACCACCGTGATTTAGGTATCAATACCTACCTCACGGACACGGAATTATTATTATTATAATCAAATGATTTCACTGGATTTTTCCTTTCCTTATCCTATAGAAAGATAAGAAATGGAATTTTTTTAGTATAAATTGCTCCATCGAGCTAGAAAAGATGAATTCTCCATTTTACAGTGAGTGCTCTGGCTTCTTTAGGAAGTTTAGCACCTACGAGTAGCATCCATCATTCCCTGGCAGATTTCATTGTTAACAAACAACATGATGTCACTCATGTTTGAATTTTCACACTCAATGACAAATAGGCGTAGGCTCGCAATTAGGCAACTCAACAATTCTTCAGGCACACAAACATTTAAATTTGATATGACATGGTCGTATACATACCTCCATTCTAATATTAAATATAGTGGACCAAAAAAACGTTTACACCCGTTAATGGTAGATTACTGACGACATTTCTAGGACGGATCTGCAATCCGTTTTTTCGGATTCGCCTTTATAACTGCACAAAGTGATTTTTTGCAACTTTCTGAAAAAGTCCGACTTTGGTTTATTCTTCAGGTCAGAACTTTTTTCCAGTTTAAGATGAGTTGATTCTGAACATTTCTGCAGAAAGCCAACAAAATTTCGATGTTTCTAGCTACACTACTTTGTTTTTTACGGTTTGGTTTGGCATCTTTTTTGACACCTGAATAAAAAAAAAATTCTCATGTAAATTTTTTACACTTTGAAACACTCAAGATTTGGCCGAGCATATTTTGGCACAGGCATGGGCAAGTTTTGATAAAAGTTGGCGGCCAACTCAAGGATGCTAAAAAATAATTTTACGATTTTTCATCACGTGATCTTCTGGGTAAACAAACCAGGTAAGTCTCAAAATATGATGTTCAAAATCTTAAAAGTGTTGACCGTGTAGGGTCGTCTTGTACTCAAAGAGTAATTAGCTATTTATGTCTGATAATTATTTTCCTTGGAATTAATTAAAGGCCAGTCAAATGAATGATTGTTTGTTTCTCGATGATAGTTTTCAAGCATATTTTTCTGCATTCTATGAAATATTATCTCTAAAGTTCTTGAGTTTTTTTAGTACAAGTGACATAATTATTATTATTCGGATGCTGAAATGGCAGATATGCATTTAGCATAGGTATGGAGCTGCCACAACAGGAACATTTGGGATCACGTGAAAAACATAGTTTACGAAATACCATTGGAGATGCAAGAGTAGCAGAATCTGGTAGCAAGAATCCTGTTGGCATTCGATGACCTGACAGAAAAACCTGGAATCTTCCGGAACATTCGACGGAACATGATGAAGAGGATCAACCTTTGCATCCAGGAAGGTGTACGCCACTTCCAACAGTTCTTCTGAGGGAATTGAGAAGGGAGAGAGAGAGAGAAAGTGAGAGAGAGAGTGAGAGAGAGAGTGAGAGAGAGTGAGAGAGAGTGAGAGAGAGAGAGAGAGAGAGAGAGAGAGAGAGAGAGAGAGAGAGAGAGAGAGAGAGAGGCAAGAAGGTAGAAGGAAAGTTCCGAGTTAGAACTAAGGTTCTAAAGTCACCATTGGTTTCAAAAATTTGTGTGAGGAGAATACATAGTGTGTCCTATGGCTAAATGAAAAATGGCAACAGTCTTTTTTATTTTTTTAGTCATGAATTTTTTGCTGGCTCTGGCGTTCGGACCGGGGTGGGATCTTCCGTATGGCAAGTGACTAGCTTACCACTGAGCTAATCGTGCGCTTCTAATCGTTTCTCATTGAACATACTAACACAAAATATTTTTTTAAATACCTTTTTGTTTATATCAAAATAGTATAAAACACAATAAAAACTGCAAAAGTTTATTAATTTTACAAAATATTATCTTGTTTTCTTTTTAAGATTTCTATTAAGAGTTGGTAATCTATAAATAATTGTTATTTATTTAGTATTGTTAATGATAGAAAAAACCTACCTACATATTCACCTGGCTTCATTTTATAAACTCTGATTTCGTTAGGAAAATTCGCTAGTTTTTTTTTCTCTCGTAGGGAAGCATAAGAAAAACCATCCTTACAGTATCTCAGGGGCTTGCATGAATAATACATATGTGTATTGTGATACCAATAGTATCTGATATAACTCAATTTACAGATGGTATTACCCCCCAAAAAAAACCATAAATTGTTGGTGTTACAACAGGTCAGATACAGGTATGAATAAAATATTCCATCAGATTTCTTTTTTGATAATTAAAATAATATTGACCGCCGAGAATTGAACCTCGGTCATGCGACTAACACTCTTAGCACTACCACATCTAGCTAACACCACTGACAATCTGAAAAGCACGAAATTTATCATTTGAATTTTCCTAAACTGGCTGATGAAGGCATGTGAGACCGCGGTATTCAAAAAAGCAATGTAAACAATTTTTGTAAACAATACAAGACGCCCTTACACAGTCTACAGCTAGAAAACTCTTAGGATTTTTGAAGAGTTTTTGGCAAACATCTAATAATTTTTCCCAGAAGATCACGTGATAAAAAATCGTAAAATTATTTTTAGCATCCTCGGGGCGGCCGCCAACTTTTATCAAACTTGCCCATGTCTGTGCCGAAATTTGCTCGGACAAATGTCGAGTGTTTTATTTAGTAAAAAAGTTTTTTTGGGTGTTTTTTTTTGTTCAGGTGTAAAAAATATGACAAACCAAATCGTAAAAAACAAAGTAGTGTAGCTAGAAACATCGAAATTTTGTTGGCTTTCTGCAAAATTGTTCAGAATCAACTCATCTTAAACAGGAAAAAAGTACTGACCTGAAGAATAAGCCAAAGTCGGACTTTTTCGGAAAGTTGCAAAAAATCACTTTGTGCAGTTACGAAGGCGAATCCGAAAAAACGGATTGCAGATCGGGCCTGGAAATGTCGTCAGTAATCTACCATTAACGGGTGTAAACGTTTTTTTGGTCCACCCTGCAGAATCCATTTGGTCACCTATCTATTTTTTTTTTTTTTTTTTTAGTAGTGTGGGCGCAAAAAAATTTGTTTTCGTAATGAAAATGTAATTTTCGTTTACGTTGATTCATAGTGATTTGAATGGTCCCCTAACCTGGCTGGAAGTTGCTTATCTTCCGTAACAGAACAATAACTGGTGTATTCAGCGTCCTATCGACGCTGGCTAACAAAGAGACCATACTATACATAGGTACTTACTACCTAATGGTTTTATTTAGGGCCTATAAGACAAGGTATAATGTAAAATTTTGAGCTTTCATAGGACATTTCGGCTTGGTTCTGGGGGCCCTTGTCAATTATTAGCCTCCTTGTATAGACAGTGGTAGAAGTGCTGAGTCATTACTCCACTGTCTGGCTACCATTGCTCACGATGATGCCACCCTATGATGATATGCTGATGATAGGACAAAATTCAACATGGGTAAAGCTTTATCCTCAGCTGTGTACCACCCCACCACATACATAACAATCAATCTTCGAGTCGTAGGTTCTGGCTATCGTGTTTTGGCCGCTCAGTCGATCCCATAAACGCCTTCTGCCCAACGTTGACCCTGTGATCATCAGTCTGCTACACAATCACAATCATGTAGGCTTCAAAATAATGGGTTCCAATCTAGTTTACATCTCTTGGGTGTACTCGAGAAGTACTTGTGTGGATGATTCACACCGGAGAGTACTTGCCAAGACCAGTGGCGACCTCACGACCTGTGGCTCCTCTTCAGATAATATTACTGTCAAGACCGACCTCAGTAGCTTGATCGATAAGGCGGCGGACTTGTAACCTGGAGGTCGGTGGTACAAGTCCCGGTTTCAGCGTAGATTTAGTAAAGCGAGTTTGAGTAGTTGTGACATCACGCAAGTGATTAACACAAATATGATAACTATTACTGTCAAGTTATCAAAGGTAGTGGCTAAAATTTTCTAGGAGAACTTTAAAACCCCAAATTAAAAAAAAGGTTTAATTTTAATAGGAAAACCCCTGAAATATGAGTAACTAGGTACATAGTTCTTTTGATTGAAATAAAATGTATGTCCCTTGAAGTGAAAAGATAAGTATGTATTGTAGGTAAATAATATGCATGTACCTATGTAGTTGCATCGTTCTGAAGAAACAATCAATATCTCGTAAATTTGATGTTTTATATTTTTTCATTTATAAGATTTATTGATTTCTGATATGAATGTACGAAAATTTTGCAAAATTTAAAAGTTTGTTAACATCCATTAGGTGATTTCTCTCCGGTACAATCCCAGTTCCACCTTGACTCAATCTTCAGCCGCCACTGGTCTCAGTACTTGGCCATCCCACGGCGTACTTGCTATGCTGATAATGTCAAATCTGTCACATATTACAAGATAGGACACGTTGTAAAAGGAGATTCCGTCACGAACTGAGATGGCTCTGAATCATATCCACTGGCGCGGACGTCAGTATCTAATACTGAGACCGGAGACACTATCACGTGGGGTGTCAGGAGACAGGACACAGCATCACAATGTAGCCAAAAAGTAGATCAACTCGAGAAATGTTCGATCTCACTTACAGGACATTTTATTGTATCTTCTATAACCAGACTAGTATTTGTCCTAGGTAATATACACAATAAATCATTTGTTTAGGTTTTGGAACTTGATATTTTCCAGGTTTTGGAACTTAATATTAGTTAAAGATCAAAGATAAACCCATTGATTTTAATCATTAATCTGTTACTGGTTACTGTCTTGTATTTGTTTGTCTTGGTCATACAATTTTGACCTTCCAATGACATTAATAGCTTCCAGTGGCACTCATTTCTCCAACAAATTCACAGTTGCTGATTATTATTGATTACAATATCAAATTTTGCATTGAACATTACCTTTCCCTTTCGATGAAAGTCTGATTAGGTACTTGCGTCTTTTTGTGCTTAAAGTCTTGACAATGTGAGTTTAAACGAATTGAGTGTAATAAGGAGACAAGAGAATGGGTTCTAGTAGAGTCGATTCCTATTTTACAAAGTTCATTACATCAAGCTCAAGGCATGTCTAAGATAATTGTTTCAATTTAGATCGTCGAGCGCCAATCAACCATCGACTGCAATTTTTTGCAACTTTTTATCGAAAAGGTGAAACAGCGCCACGCTCTGATTACCAAGAAGAGTAAGAAACATGGAAATGCATGCAAGTAAATAAAGAGTACTTTCAATTTATTTTTATAGATAATCCATGTATTAACTTATGGCAATCATAACACTAAATTACAAGATCAACAGATAATTCCACTTGAGATTGAACAAGCTGATGCCTTTTATACTTGAAAATCAAATAATACTGTTTATCTCTATGAGAAAGCATTACTATTACGGTGTCTCTATTAGATAGAAGTATTTTTACATGTCTACATGCTCGCTCTATAAGGAACTGCCAAGTGCCAGAGATGAAGTTGTAAGGGCTTTATTAGCATTATTACCCTCTGATGCTATCTTTATGACTTGGGTTTCCAAGTAAAGATCTGAGTTGATGGAGTTTGCCACGACTGTCTTTGAAGTATAAAGCTATTTTTATCGTTTTATTAGTATAACTTTTTTCCAAGACCTGTTATAGATATTTCAGCTTATCTAGATAATCTAAATGGGAGAAGGCGTCACCCACCTCCCTGGAGTACTAATAGGACAGATAAGACTGTACTTTGCATACATTCATGTTGAAAGCACGCAAGTTCTACAAATGCCTCTTAAATATGATCCTGAAACATGGAACTGTCATTGAAGTTATCTTGAAAGAATGAAGAGTTATTGTTGTTATCTAACATCATGCTATGCTTTGCAGATCATCTTATGAAATGTAGTAATAATAAATCACTAACATGTATACATAGAGGTATTTATTTCGTAAAATAACTGCAATTTGATTATTCAATATGAACTAAAAAACCTATTAACTTCTTAATCTCGGCAACTCTAAAAGTCTAAATTTAATATTCAATAAAAATGTAATTCATACAAATTCACAAGTATGTCCAAACATGGTTTCCTGAATCAATAAGAGTAAAAACGGGTAGCCACCATGTCTACGAAGCCTGCCCATGCGGAGGTCAAGCCCAGACACAGCGACTCCTCCAGAAGGCATTTCTCCAAGAATCGGCCTGGCAGTGGATTAAGTCTGAGCGTTCTGGGTAAGTCATTGGGGTGCCCTTATCAAATGTTAGTTATGGTTACTTTATAACAAAAAATTTCTATTATCAATATATTTTTATTGGAATGTTAGATATAATATTCAATTGCTCAGTATTAATATCACAACACTGGTTATAAATGTACTTTATTTCCAACAGAATGTTGAGCTGGTGACCTAATCGTCAAATATTCATTTCACGGCACTTATCTCTCGACACTTTTTTTTTTTTTTTTTTTTTCCTTTTAGGCGCTTTAACTCTGTCATTAGACAGGTCGTTCGCGCCGATTCTTCTGGTGCATTATATAAGTGTGTACAGTTTTATTCTTTTAAGATAACTAAGAAGGGAATCGGCGCTCTCGACAGAGTCTGACAGAGCTGGAAGGACAGGTAGGGAGGCTCTTATTTGTACATGGAGATGGCAGTTTAGAATATGGTTAACTGAGATAATTTCGCCACAGCGGCAGTTTGGTGGAGGAGTGCGCTTGAATAGGAAGCTATGGGTGTATCGCGTATGGCCTATCCTCATACGGCACAGCACTACCTCTTCAAATCTAGTTTGCCTATCGCTTGAGCTCCAGTGAGATATGAGGGGTTTAATCGACTTAAGTTTGTTGGAGTTGGGAATATTATTCCAAATGATTTGCCATTTTTCCTTGATAGATTTTGCTATGTATGGTTTGAAGTCATCAGAGGAACAGATTTTTATAGGGGGTATATTTTCTTGTGGTGAACGCGCGGCTGTATCTACTGCCTCGTTACCATGGATTCCTGAGTGGGAAGGGCACCATAGAAAGGCTATAACCTTACCACAGCTAATGAGGTCCCGCCAACAAGAATACTTACTTTTTACCATTAGGCTCTTTTAGACACTTACTTTTGAAGTGGGGTTAACCTACATAAATAATAAACAAGAATATTATTTTCATTAAAAAATTTGAATCTTTGAAACTCTCGGTTTCTAAAGAGAGTGGTCAAAGCAGATGATCAACTTTTGCCAGACCGGTCCACCGGTCATATTCTAAATATGTCAGTCGTAACAGAGCGACAATTTGTCATTCATTCCAGCATTCTCCAGTGTCCATCTCGTAAATATGAAGAATCTCAAGATATTTACCGATATCAAAGTAAATATTATCAGGCTCTTTTTAAACTGTCAGCGTGGGACTAGTGTAAATTGCTAAATGTCTGAAAAAGTAATTTCAAATAAATCTTTCACTGTAAACCCAATCTGTTAATTGAAAAGGATGGATTGGATATTTCAATGGCACAATGAGGTCTGATTGCTAATATTGTTGAAGGTATGTCACTAAGTTACAATTATAAAATTCAACAAGAAAAAAAAAAAAAAAAAAAAAAAAAAACAATAGTATTCTTCTTATTTCTTTGGGCATTCTTAGTTCAATCAAAGTTTGTATACCTATCATCCTATCAAAACTTCTCCTCTTCTTTTCCATTGAAAATCAAGTTCAAACCACGAGTTTGAGATTAAATTTCAAAATGATCAGTCTATCATCACGCGGAGATTTAACGGTCTGATTTATTACCAGTTCTAATCAATCTAATCGATCACTATCCATTTGTTAATATCCCATTACAACTTAATAAAATTTAAATTACGTAAATTAGAATTTCTCCTTTTTCTAATTCTTCACTGTGGCACTTGGCGTCAAAATTGAGTTGATCTACTGATTAGAATTAAAATCAGGTTTTAATTTATTCATTAACTTTGTTCATCAGCAGGTGCTACTAATCCTATTAAGGTAAAATTCCTCAAATAAAAAGTAATAACAGGAACTTTCCCAATGGTGTAAAGACGTGAATGGCGGTATAAGTTCACAAGGAGCTTTTTTCCATTTCAAATACAGAAGTTACGAGACCAGTGGTTGATGTGCCGTGGAGATTAGGAGACTGCTAAAGTGAAGCTAATTGATTCGGTCCACTTTGCTACGCTTTCAGAAGCTTTTATATACTGGTACTGAAATGAACTTGAACTGAAATGAAATGGAACTCATCTCCATGTCAATCTGTGATTTCTAAAGGTATGATGCAATGCCTCTTCCACTGACTGGGAATGGGTTATTTATTTCTACTCTTTTATTGAATAGAACTACGTGCTTATAAAATATCCAATAGTTACGACTGATGAGAGTTTGACATTTTTCCAAGGACTATAAGTATGAACACTCGGATTGTAGTGTAGCTCATAATCCTGTTCAATTCATTTGAACTCCTGTTTCCAGGATAACATTACAATAATGAAATATACATATATTCTATAACATTTATTTTATTTAGTTTTAGGACAGTTGCATAGACCGTCCATAAGTTTAATATTTTTTTAGTTCTTCTATTCTCGTCACCACTTGGTTTATGTCAGTGACGGAAGAATACTGTTTACATGGCACTACAGAAATGTCCATATAAAACCTCGGTGGAATGTAGCAATAACGTTAGCACAATACTGGACATCAGCCAGGAACACCAGGAAACTCTAAGGTGTTGCTGGTAATTGTCTATTTAGTATGGATATCTACAAGAGGGAAGCATGCACCATGCATTGATTATACGTATTCACTTGCGGTTGAGGAGTTTCAAGATGAAATTCTGAACTTTATAATCAAGATGAATGAAGCAAACACTATCTATGTTTGTAAACCCCGAGTTAAATTATAGAATAGAATAGAATAGAAATGTTTTATTGTAATATTATGTTACAAATGCGAGTTAAATTATATGTGTGTTCGTTTCTTTAGATTGTCATTTGTACTAAGTATGCTAACTTCATCTTTGTGTAGGTTAATCAAATGCAGTGAGTCTTTAAAGTTATTTCATGTGAGTTAGAAAACGTTTTATAGAAAATCATTCTAATGTAACAGTTTCTTCGAGCAATAGCTAACTTTACATGTAAACTTCATACATAGAGCTTTAATTATAGCATATTTTAAAAAATAATAATAATTTATTGCACTTTCATTTTCCCTATATATACTTATGCGTCTGTAGCGGTATCTCAGTGGTAAAGGCGGCACTCTGTGAATCCAGATATTCCAGAAGTCGCTGGTTCCAAACCCAGCCGGAACATGACAAGTTATCCTCCCATTTGGGATTTTAACCACATAGTAATACGTCTTGGGCTTACTGCTGGAATAATGGGACTTAAAATAGTCCTAATCGGCCAGTATAAACAAGGCGATATTATTATTATTACAATGTAATAATGTAGGTACATAGATCCCAAATTGTAGGAAGTAATAATAAAATATATTCCTATACACATATGTATTATATATATATAATTATATACATATATTTTAATAATGCAATTATGTTACCTACAACTATCAGCACAAGATGAAAAAGTCAGGTAATCTAAGTAGTTATGTACGTATGTCTGTTATTGAATAGGTATGTTATTTTTCATGGTAAAGACAAAGGAACGAAAACGCTTGTACAATTGATTGAATCAATGAGTGATTCAACCAGGATCATTGTTAAAGAATTGCATGAGTAATAGGGAATCACATCACACACACATACACCCAGTGTGTGTGTACCATTCAGTGGAGTTCAAGATTTTCTCAATTTATAATTTTATTGGCTACGTCTGTAAGTCTGTTTTTACGGAACCATTACTTATCGGTTAAAATAACACTCGGCAAATATTTGTACTCAGTACTCTGGTACATGTTGTTATGACATCTTTTTCTTTCGGAAATGTTTTTTTCTAAATGAAACAGAGAAGACATAGGATAGTATAGTATAGTATACTAGTGCTTTATTTAGACTATCGGCTCAAGACAAGAATTCCCATTACGCTAACAGTGTACCCACATTACCCACCTATTGTAATAAATTTAATAAAAATAATTCAAAACTAGAGGACTTACTATTAATTAATTGTTTAGCGTTTTTTATTTACCCTTAAATGCTTCTACAACAACACCATCCAATTTCACAATCATCTCATTCAACCTTTGCCAACTCGGTAGTTTCAAAACATTGCGAACATGCATCATTCTCTCATATATGACAGAAATTAGTCAAAACCCCATGAGGCTCCCACTCCCTGCTCCTATCTGATGTATGTAACAAGGATAAGCATTGGAAGACCTGTTGGACACCTGTAATACCTGTATGTGTATACACCTGATGGACAGAGGACTGTGTGGGAAGATGTAATGGGCATGTGCTATTCACATGAGAAGAACAAGTAGCAGCTAGGAGGTAGACGCTTTAGACCTAACGAGATAGCCATTTATGCATCTTGCATCACAAGTTATATTATGCACATTGCAGAATGTATGTACTCCATACGAGAATGTGAAAGAATTTTAGCTGAAAGTTAAGCGACGATTTGACTGGTCCGACTTGGTGTTTGGAACTGTAGATTTGAGCACTGTCCGTCGCATTGTTTTTTTATACATTTATTATAATCCCTGGAAAATACTTAGACATTTATGCCTAAAATAGGTAATTGCAGTGTATTTGATAGAGAGGAAGGATGAAAGAGAGAGAGTGAGGGTGAGAGAGAGAGAATGAGAGAGAGGTAGAGAGAGAGATAGAGAGAGAGATAGAGAGAGAGATAGAGAAAGATAGAGTGAGAGAGAGAAAGAGAGAGAAAGAGAGAGAAAGAGAGAGAGAGAGAGAGAGAGAGAGAGAGAAAGAGAGAGACAGAGAGAGACAGAGAGAGAGAGAGAGAGAGAAAGAGAAAGAAAAAAATCTGGTGTAAACATCACACGACTTTCCTTATCATAATTATAAGGAATTGGAACAGGACCAAAAGCCACTGGTGACTCAAAGGTAACATTTAGCTAAAAATCAATATCAAATTCGTAATCAGCACCTCAAAATCATTGGATTTGATATGTCACAACCCCCATCTACGATAAATAATAAAAAAAATTAATCAAAGCGGGTCCCCCCAAAATACCGGTAAATTGGGGCCGAGGTCCAAAAAGTTCAAGATATCAAAAAAATGATCAGAAGAGACCCCTATTATTTTTTTAATCTAAGACATAATTGTTCTCTAATATTTTTTTGTATCTTTAACCAATTCAAAGAAGCGGCACTTGCGGCCAATATTTGCGGTCCTGCGGCCGATTGCAACCAAAAGTTTCGTGGTTCGTCTGTGTATAATTATAATTAGCATACCAAATTTCAAGTCTCTAGCTCTTACCGTTCTCGAGATATCCTGTTTACAGACAGACAGACAGACGCACGGACCAATGGCTGAAAACAACTTTTTTGGTATCCTGAGGCTATAATTCGTCCAGAAATGTGAAAAACTGGGTAGGTCAAATTTTCGACGAATACAATACTTTCCTTATTACCTATAGGATAAGGAAAGTAAAAAGAGAGATAAATATACGAGATAAACAAGTTAGTTAGAAGGAGAAAGGGAGAAAAAATCTTTGCGTGATATCACATACGTATTTTTTTTCAATTTTAAACTCACCCAGGTCTACAACCCGACACAAAAGCAAGAGGAAATGACATATTATAAACAAAAGTATAATAGCAGCATTAGAAGAAACACAACTATACATAATTGGAGGATAGATAAAACCCAATGTTATTTATCTGTCTGTCCGTCTGTTGAATCCGTTGATGAGTAGCTTCCTGTCATACCCGGCTGACACTTCGCAAAATATTCCGCACGATCTCAGTGGAATGGATAAGTATTAATAATTACCGAGTGTTGGTGGCATATAAATTGAGTTTTTAATTGTTTATTAAACCTGCGTCAATGAGGCTATTTATATCTGTCTGGTAACTTGTGAGGTATGAGTCAGCTGAGATTTGGAATGCAAGGCGTATTCCTACTTTGGTTACATTTAATTTAAGCGATTATTCTACTCCTGCCAACTTTTGCAACCACACACATGGTCTATGCCAGCTTGTTAATTTATACCCTTTAACCTGTAACACGAGAGAACAGTGGCCTACCTATGCAAGCGTTGTTAGAACTTGTCTCCAGTGTTCGGATAAATAATGAATAAATTTTATTGTTTTCAAATCTCTTTGAAAAGAAATGAAAGCTGATTCGAGTCAGGTTCAAAGGCTTTCCACAATCATTAGAATTGACTAAATTTATTTCACGCAATGTGAAACATACATACGTGTCGAGTAATATTTCACACCCCTCAAATGCCGAGTTGGTTGGAACTGGAACACAGCAAAACATGGAACATGTTCTCCAACGATACACATCGGAGCAAAACACAAACTTTACCACGAATGAATGGAAGGAAGTTGAACTTCATAAATAAATTTAAATATCTATTCAGGCAAAAGCTGCGAGTTCCAGTCGCCCACGGATTTCTTTCATTACAAGTCAGATTAGCAAACAACTTTTTGTCAAGGAGTTCATAACAATATACCTACCTCACTGTATTATCTACGTAATAGTTCGCTAAAGTGAGTTTGCTCAGTTGTCGTGTGTTCAGCTGTTCAGTTATTGTAATCTGTTTATCATTTACTTTAATTCAGTAATAGTACATTATTTATCTGTAGACTGTAATGAAATGAAAAAGTCTTAATTCCAAAGAAAATGTCCTCTCTTCACCTTCTACTAAAAATTAAGTTTCATCAATAAACCTTGGTCTTTCATTTTAGATTCATAAAATATAGTTAGACTTATCTAAGTAATTAATTTAATAGTTTCCACGACGAATTTTTTTTGTGATAAAAATGTACAATAACTTTCCTGCTTACCTATGCTACTATCCTTGAAGATTTGAAAACCTGATCTCATGTTTCACGTCCGTTCAGGATCATTGAATCCCGTCTGTAGGGTCGTGTCTCACTTGAACGTGTTGACTAGTAGAGCTTTCATAAACTCAACAATTCAGTGATTGACTTGTTTCAGTGGAGTCACCGATGCAAAGTCGTTTCATCAGATAAAAAAAAAAGTTTCAACTTTATTGTTCGACCATCGTTTTTTAGCAAATCGTCCAAAAAATGACCTCAGGGCCTCAGGCAGAATATTCAAACTTATTCAAACTTATCAAAACTATCTACCTATATATTATATTCTATTTTTTTTTTTTTTTTTTGCTAGAGGTCTATTTAGTCCGTGAAAAAAAATTAACTCAGGAGCTTCATCAACCAAATTAGAACATTGCCAAATCAACTAGTTCAACTAGTTAATGGATTTTATTCCGAATCTCCTGAGAATATGAATGAAACCTCAGGCTAACTCATGCTCTATTCTTATGCCTGTTATTGACACAATCGCTCACGACTCACGACATGATATATTTTAGAGGCTATCTTTGAATGGGCTGAGAGCTGAGTCTAATCGAGATGATCATGGTTCTACCAGTTCAAGGAGCGATTCAGAATTTCCATGGAGACCAGAGTTTCGTCTTTTGCGTCTCCCATGCAGGGGACCTCATGGATCATTTCAAAGAAAAGAAGAAAGAGTTGGTGATGCTGAGAGAATTTTAATCAAGCGAGAAATTGAAAGTAAAAGAGATTGGTATGGAGCAGGAGCAGAAAGGAAATGATTTGATTGAGCCGATCAGTGGTTCATAAATAGATGCTTTCAGGACGAAAAAACTCATGATAGTTCTTAACAGCGGAAACGGCTGTTTGTATGGGTAAAACACGTGTTTTCAAAAACAATGTGAAATTTGTACACCTTCCATTAAGACGTCTAACAATCTAGGAACGTACCACCAGAAACTACTTCGTATCACGAAGACATTAGTTTTGACGCAAGGTTAAGCAACGCTGGCAGCGGATGGTGAATGCTCCGACAAAATGAGATCAGAAAACTGTCTCTGTTATTAGCATTGTATGAAAAATGAGATTCCAATGTTGGCGTCTGATAGAACCAAACTCCCTATGGCCTATGGTCTAATAGAGTGTCTTGGTGTATTGTCAATCATCAGATCATCAACTTTCATTGATATCTTCAGAGGGAAGGGTTCTTTCTTCAAGCGTATCTACCTACAAAATGCAGTGGCGGCTCCTGACTTCAAGACTAGGTGAAGACAAATTATACCCAGAAGTATTGGAAAAAAACACTGCCAATTATGGACACAATACTTCCTCGTGATTGCTTCACATTGTAAACACGTGCCAAATTTGAGATTTTTTTAGAAAATTACTTGTATCTCTAAAACGGCTCAACCGATTTTCTTCAAATTTGTTTTATATGGTAGAATATTGTTTTTTATACATTCTAGATTCTACAAAAAATTCTGTATCGGCAAGTCGTGATCCTTATTTTTTGACTTCTTTGTCCAAAATTTCGGATTTTCTTAAATATCAGAGTCAAATCATTATTAATTTAAAAATAAATATAAAAAGCCTATGTAAAATAATAATATGCATAACCATACAAAATTTCATCAAAATCGAGTGTACCGTTCACGAGATATCAGCGTTTAAGTAAAAAGTTAGTGGTCAGGCGCATGGTCTCTTTCACCAAGAACCGCTAGTACGAATTCGATGAATTTAAAATGGGACCATCTGAAGAATGTCTCCTAGATGTGTGCAAAATTTCATCAAAATCGGTAGAGTAGTTTCCGAGATTTGCGCGTTACAAGGAATCGTTTTAACAGACCGACAGACAGACCGACAGACAGACCGACAGACCGACGGACCGACAGACAGACAAAACCAAATTTGCTCAGGAGGTTATGAAACGTCCAGAAATATGAAAAAAAATTGAAATCGGAGCAAAAAAATATTTTTTTTTACAAAAACGAACACAATACTTCCGATTTCTAATATTAGAAATTTCTCGGAAGTAATAAAATTATTAATTTATCAGATCTTAGTTCTTATGGTGTCATAAACACAACCCATTGTAAGTTATGGCTGTTTCCCTGCAGAGCATGATTTTCTCTCATACCAGTTTTGCATCATATAAGTTTTTATAGGTACTTTTTTTGGAGAACACTTGGTACTTAATAAATAAACAAGGCCAGCAGAACAATTTGTCAACACTTGAGCTAGTACACAGCCATTCATTTTTCATAAGCCATTCAGGCTTGAACTGTATGGCTGTAGGGCAGGCATTTGCTTTACTTTTTTAGTGGTGGTTATGGTTATAGTAATAGGAGAAATTGGACATCCAGTAATCATAATATATTATCTTTCTTATCATGGGCGTAGCCAGGGGGGGGCAGGGGGGGCAGCTGCCCCCCCCTAGAGAAACCTCAATAGTATGCAACATGGAAGGGGCAACTTAAATTTACATATGATATTTTTTGAAAAATATTTTTCAAGAAAAAAAAAAAAACATTGAAAAACCAATCAAAAATCAAATGATTTTTAAAAGGGTAAACATATCAAGTAGACCCTAAAACAGCTAATAATTTGTAAATGTGGCAACATTGTCGTAGAAATGTGTATATAGACTGGAAAAGTGATGATGTAGGTGCCGTCAATTGAGCTGCTCAAAAAAAGTAAACAAAGAAATAGCCCATAAGAAATACATGGAGCAAATTTCATTGATTTTTCTAATTTTTATTAAAATAAAATAAGGAAAAAGAACTAAAAGATCATTTTTCTAATTTTAATTAAAAATTTTCTGATCAATTTAAAGTTTATGTATAGGTCTAAAAGTGATGCAAAGTCCAAATCAAAATCTTCATATGGAGATTTGCGTTGGAAAACTTTTTTGTTTACAAAATTTTAGGCTCATTCCGCTCATTACGTCAATGTCCACTCAGAGGTGACGTTTCACTTTTTCAGTCTATTGGTGGGAAAATTTAAAAATAAATGTGATTTGACTAAAAACATTGAAAAAAAGTTCCATTTTCCGAACTTTTTAGTGTAGGTACGATCTAACTATACCTGAAAAGTGAAAACTCAAATATTTAAGTGTCATATTATAACTTTGCATCAAATAAGTTTCAATAACATTGTTACCTGTATTCCATTCAATAAATAAAAAGCCTGTTCTAAAATATTATTGAGAGAGAAGAAAAGCTGTCTGTATTCGTTGTATGTGTAGGTACAAATTACAAATATACCGGGTGTCCCACCAAAGTTGGACACCTCAAATTACTCGGCCCCTGAAAGAGTTTTTGAAAAATAAAAAATCCTAGGGTACATGTACTAATTATGCGGTTTCAGTCATGAATTTTTTTTATACAGGGTGGTTCAAAAGTCAGAAATTGAGGTGTCAACTTTCGATTCTTAAATAGATCGATCTGAAAATTATTTGATAATTTTACTTCTAAATGGTTCCTGAGTACTTTTTTAAACAAAAATTTTACATACAGGGTGGTTTTTTTCCGACCAATTTTTTTTTCTAAATCTCGAATAACTCAAGTTCGTTTAATTTTTTCGATAACAAGAATAGAGAGTGTTTGTGTCATGAATACACGCACTTTTCATTGGCATCAATTTTTTTATACAGGGTGGTTCACAAGTGAAATAATGACTTGATTTTTTTTAAAACCGTGTTTTTTTAATTTTTTATTTGGGATTAATAATTCTCGTCTAATTTTACACATTTTTTGTTAGTCATATCGAAAAACAAAACTAAAGTGTTGTACAGGGTGAGACATAATTTTTTTGTAACACCCTGTATATTGGCAGTCAAAGAGACGTAAAATTAAATAGAAAGACTAAATGTGCAAGAAAAACTTCGATTTTTAATGATATTAAAAAGTTATGGTGTTTTAACTAATAATGTCGCATGGACCACCCGTAGATATTTTCTTAAACCATCATATGGGTAGTCGAAATTGTCTAAAATTCAACGAGGAGTCCAAATCTGAAAGAAAAAAATGAATTCAAAAAGCCATTTTCAATTTTGTGTCCACACTGAATGATTTTAAAACTTGAAATAAAAAGTAGGTAGGTGTAGACACAAAATTGAAAATGGCTTTTTGAATTCATTTTTTTCTACCTACTTTTTATTTCAAGTTTTAAAATCATTCAGTGTGGACACCAAATTGAAATTGACTTGAAAATTCGTGTTTTTTACTTGTTTTTCCCCACGATTGGAAGTCTTCGTTGAATTTTATACAACTTCGAGTACCCACATGATAGTTTAAGAGAATATCTACAGGGTGGTCCATGCGACATTTTTAGTTAAAACACCATAACTTTTTAATATCATTAAAAATCGAAGTTTTTCTTGCATATTTAGTCTTTCTATTTAATTTTACGTCTCTTTGAGTGCCCATATACAGGGTGTTACAAAAAAAATATGTCTCACCCTGTACAACACTTTAGTTTTGTTTTTCGATATGACTAACGAAAAATGTGTAAAATTAGACGAGAATTATTAATCCTAAATAAAAAATTAAAAAAACCCGGTTTTAAAAAAAATCAAGTCATTATTTCACTCGTGAACCACCCTGTATAAAAAAATTTGATGCCAATTGAAAGTGCGTGTATTCATTACACCTATTTTTGTTGGCGAAAAAATTAAACGAACTTGAGTTATTCGAGATTTAGAAAAAAAATTGGTCGAAAAAAAACCACCTTGTATGTAAAAATTTTTATAAAAAAAGTACTCAGGGACCATTTAAAAGTAAAATTATCAAATAAAATTCAGGTCGATCCATTTAAAAATCGAAAGTTGACACCTCAATTTCTGACTTTTGAACCACCCTGTATAAAAAAAATTTCATGACTGAAACTGCATAATTAGGACATTTACCTTAAGATTTTTTATTTTTCAAAAACTCTTTCAGGAGCCGAGTTATTTGAGGTGTCCAACTTTAGTGGGACACCCTGTATATTCAGTTTCTTGTGGGACCTTTGGATTTCAACAACAAAACATATCGCTTCCACTGCCTTTTTCCGCACCCAAAGGACCCCACACCCCCCCCCCCCCCCACTTTCGACACGGATATCTTAGTTGCCCCCCCCTAGAGCGGATGCTGGCTACGCCCATGTTTCTTATCCTCATTACTTCTTGATCTGAATGGGGTTACTTTTAATGTTTGAACCCCATGATTTTGTGGGAATCTCATTGTTTCTTTGAAATATTCATCTTAATAAAAAATATTTATTCATCTTAATAAAAAATATTAACTAAAAGTTGGTACAAAGGAATTAAAATAAAAATATTAGGATTATACCTCAGTAGATAGGTAGGTACAACATTTTAAAGAGGGGTTAGAACTGGGAAGGAAAGAAAGTTAGTTGAAGACTAAAAAATTACAATCCAAAACTGGAAGAAAATCCACCACCAGATTACAAAATAAATCTAAGAAAACATACTTACTACAGTTATAAAATCAGCTTAAATTTGTGTTACCATTGATGTTTAAATGACTATTTATGAAAAACACAGATATTGCCTTATAATTTTAAGTACTTCACTGGAAGCTGTGTGCTTAGCTACCTGCAACCTGCATAGTTATAATGTTATTTCTGACACTGAAAGAAGTACATAGCTACTTCATATTCAACTTATTATGAAAAGCACAGGTCAGATCAGGTAGGAATAATGTTTCTATCCTGTATCAAATACTGGGAAATAACTTTATTAACTAGTTACACCAATTAAAAGTGACTTGATTACCGTTGAATTGAAAAGATTTGAAAATAATCTAATAAAATTTAAAAAGTGCGTTTTGTTTACATTCTAAAGATAAGAGATACAATGTTGCCAAGTTAATTTCATAGCTAGATTTCTACAAACTTCAAGAGCTATATTTTAAATTTAAAGAAACCCCTCAAATCATGTAAGACGTATTTATGTATTTATTTAAAAAAAATTATTTCAGGCGGTGTAGTACGCCTGAACAGAATTTTCTCTTGAGAATTTCATTTCAACACGTCTAATTTCATGATATTTTTGTGGATCTATAGTCAGGATCTTAAACAAGACCACCATTGTCCCTATTTAAAAACTTCTTGGAACAACTAGATACCAGATTATCTTATTTGGCTCAATTTCGGTACCTACATTAAATAATTATTTCCGAGATTTGACTTCAATCGAGATGTCCTTTTTAAGACTATAGTTGACAAGATACATAAATAGTTAAAATTTATTGGTATCGGCTATCGTTTAGGAACTATATACAAAACTAGAACCCAAAAAATGAGAAATAATATCCAAAATTCCTGACTCAAAATCCTGCTTTCCTAACGCCTACGTTATTATTATTATTATTTTAATATTACAAGATTGTGCTAGATATGGGAGGCTAAATCATTGACTGGTTTCCTAGGTCTGGCATAATGCTACTGGCAACAATGTTAACATCAAAAACACATGACATCGCACATGGTATGTGGCTTCGTGACATTTCGTATGAGGTCGTGTAGATAATGTAAACTGAATACAACTGAAGACTGTCCTCAGTAGCATATTACATAGATATAGTTCTTGCCTAATATTTCATGATACCTACTTAGAAATACTCAACTCTGATTGGTTGATTCAAGGACAACTGAAGACAATTTCGAATTGTCTTCACATTTGGTGTTCTCCTTGGAAAGTAACATGAAATGTTAAGCAGCATTGATCTGTTTTACACAAAGCTTACTCTTTTTTTTTTTTTTTCTTTGAGTTGGATCAATTGTGTTATGTTCAAGGGATTATGAGTAGTGTTTTCACTGTTCAAAATTAGGTGAAAATGTCTTCAGTGTCTTCACCCGACGAGCCGCCACTGACAAAATGTAAACGAGTTGTCTTCTTGCTTACTATGTATAATAATTATGTATTCATTTCACTCTGCTCTAGTACTCAAATTTTCTTAATTTCTTAGAGGGTAAAGTGTCTACACATGATACATTATTAGTTGTTCACTTTAATTGCTATCGATTTTTCTTTCTGTATAACTTTCTGAGCGAGGTAGTCTAACTTTATTGACAAACTGCATGTATTTGATGGGGTTTTTTTTTTAAGTGGGGTTTAACGTCGCTTTCAACTGCCATGGTCATATCACGACGGGGGTTTTACCCTCCATTCGCAGGAAACTCACAAACCTGCTACTCACATTGACCTCACCCAGCCTGAGTGGGGCCGGGAAAAGCCAGCGTCACGAGAATTAGAATTTGAATGGTCACCCATCCAAGTCTTAACCTCGCTGGATGTCGCTTAACTTCGGTGTTCTGAAGGGAACCGGTGTATTCAACATGCCATCGACGCTGGCTTGATGGGGTTTGATTCTCAGCCAAGAAGTCTTTCTATACTTTCACTGCTCAAAATATTATGGTCGCAGGTACATTATCGAGTCTTTGTGTAACAAGCGTGATACTGTGGTCACTTTGATTTATGATCGTCTGGTAGTCACCTACAAGAGTTTAAAATTTGCACACGCAGACTCTCCCACACTCTTGTGGTTCTCTCTCTCCCTTTCTCTCATGTGGTCTCAGTTCTCTATCTCTCTTTACAATTCTTTGGCTTAATTAAAAGTCCAGTCCAGCGTTTGCATTGTTTATAAACACAATTAATACAAAGAGGAAAGCCGTTTTGTATTTTTTTTTTTTTTTTATGCAGAGCTCGAACCCACTTAGAGCTCTCGCGAGTTTGACAGCAATTAATATGTAGACTTTTTATGCCTACTGCATTATTCTGAAAATGTTATTCTCATATCATGCCATTTAAGATAATTATGTATCTCTTTCTTGCACATTTGTGTAGGCTCAGGATCATCTCGATCCTGTTCTGCTAATCTTCTATCTCAACAGTTCAGGAGTCCCTTGAAAGATAAATCATGGATGAACTACAATACTGTTACATCATGAATGTCATGGCTGCCTCGGACCATAGTTGTATCTTGAGAACTTGATAAACCATGACGTCATGGTCAAGGTGTTGAATTGTCCATTGAACAAGAAAACGTGTTAGAGCCAGTTTTAAATTTGAGGAGCTAGCGGAGTGTGTGTGGGGTTTTGCATTTCCTGAGCCTCGAGCTAATCCTGACCTAGAGTTCCATGGGGAGTTGGAGTTTTAGCATTGACGAACTTGTGGGAGACTTCTTCAGAGTCTTGTCTAATGAGCAGATAAAACAAACAAGACAAAACAATAAGTCTTCGACAGAAAAAATAAATAATTCGGGCCTTCATTTGTATTCAAATTGATTTGGTCATCTGTTTTATTCCAAATTTCTGTGATTAGTGACAAAGTAATGGACACGACAAAAATTGATGTATCTTGAGTGGAACAAAAGTGGGTGTAAAAACATATTTTGCATAAAATTCCGTTAACGCCAACCGGTGTGCAGAAATTATTCGCCCAACAGTGAATAACGGGTTTATTTTATTCAAAAAGTTGGGTTAATTCAATGAGATATTATATTAGTTTCAATTAGGTGAAAGATGTTGGTGTTTCGAGCAGCTCTGCCGAACCGGATTGACATCCTGTCATCCATCCAAACAAGTGATTACAGGTTACAGGAGGAAAGGAGAAGTACAGTCACATTTCTGTACTTTACTTACATATATAGTTTCTTACAGAATATAAATGTTGGTACATTGAAACTTGATCCGGCTGCCAAATGGATAAACTTTGTACAGACATTTTCTTAATGGGTACCCATTTAACTATATACCAATTATACCATTGGTCACTCTGAAAATATGTATGACATTATTGTACAATAGCACTCCGCCTGTATTCAAACGACTTATTGACTTATTTAATTGTCTAACCTATTGGAGAGATTACGAAAGGTGCTTATCAGAGCTCAATCTTCAGGACTCCTTTTGGTAATGCTAATGGTAATAGTAATGGTGCTTAAAGGCACTTTTATTAACGGAAAGAATCCAATATAAACATTTAACAAGCTATTTAACAAAATGTAACTTAACTAACTAAAAACAATGCAAACAGGTCACATGTCCACCCTCTCCCTCTAGACATGTTGGATCATGGTTGTTGTTTCTCAACACTCTTATTCAGACATGACTGGGTTTTGTCGAATCATCCTCTTTAATTAAACAAGCTGCTCTACCACATCGACCACATACACACCAGCAACTCAAACCCGGGTTCAAACGATTTTTCTTCCTGACATTTTTGATCATTTATCAGAAACCTGATGGAAGGGTAAGAATGTTTTGTTTTATACCCCTTGCTCAGCTCAACAAGATTGTGAAGTAACCTGTCCATCATGATTTATAATCTCCAGAGGGATCCCAGGGATCCTGACATGGTTGAGTAGGTGAGATAGATCAGTCCATAACATTCAATCTCTAATCAAAGTAGGTAGGTAGGTCCCTATGAAAATTGACGTTTCATAAAATTGACCCAATCAAAAGATCCTGTTTCTACTCACAAAGTATTCTAAGTTCGTGGAATCTCTTCAATACACTCCTCAATATTCTTCACTTAGGTACGTTCGACACTAGATGTTTACATCTCAGCATCACATTTGACTCACCGCACAGTATTATGAATTTTTGTGAACCAATATGTTGAAGAGTTGACTATCGCGATCCTCTCGTATAACGTCGATGCGTACTCATATTGTTATTTCTACTTCATATCTTTTCTTAAGCCATATGAATTCTTTAGTTACAGGTGAACACGTGAGAAGGTTCATTTCTCTTGTGTCCAGTTTCCCAGTGGTTCCGAGTACAATTACTGTAATAGGAGTTCTAGGTGCAAAAAACAACCTCGCACCTAATTGTTTTCATATTTTTTCTCTTCTTGAATTTTCTAAGTAGGTAATCTGACATTTGCCAAGTTGAGTCAAGCAAATGTACTAACTAGCTCCATATGTTTAAATATCTATGTAGGATATTTTATACCTACGTCTATTATTGACTGTCACTGGAGGTAACAGATGGGTTACATTTGAATGTAGCTGGAAGTATTCGCTAAAGCAGGCACCTTTCTTTTCTTCGAAGCCTAGTTGACTAGGCTGTTGCATTCTGGTGCATTGTATGCGTTTAATTAATGTCTCTCATACATCTTCTCTCTTTCTTCTGTCCTTTTGTAACTTAATCATCTTGTCTTGTGTCGCTGGTGCATTCACCACTCAGGCAGTGGTGGAGTTACGGTGAAAGCAGTGACATCTTCTCCATCGAGATAGAGTGATTTATGTGACCTCATCTACTGAGCCAGTGTTAGTCTTCGTACAAATAAAAGTTATCTAAAATTGTGTGATTTGTTTGATAGCTCTAGTATAAGAGTTGCCAAGAAAGTTATAGCACCAACTGTAATGGAAATGGACTGAGATATAGATGAGAACCAACTACCATCAGTACGGTGGACACCGTGAGCTATAAGAATAAAGTCTTCAAGTATTTAGTATATTATTATGACCATTATATGCCGTGAAGAGATAAACGTATGACATAAAACCAAACTCATATGGGTACTAGTAACTATACTCGATGGAAGTTATTCTACATTTGCTTGCTGGGCGCACGGCAGAACGCCAGACCAAGTTTTATACATAAGACTCCCACGAGCCCATCTCACGCGTTGCTTGGTCCTCAAGTTTCTACGTGACTTCAGAAATCCTCTAATTAAACCTCTTTATAAGAATGTACGAGTAAATATAACCTTTTGATATACATTTCCAGCCTAGCGTGTATTTCCAACAAGTTTATACGCTTAAAGTTCAAACACCTCCAGGTATTTATGACATTTATGAGATGTTCGCGAGCCTGGCTGTGCTCGGAAATTAATCAGTGTCCCGGCACTGCAGGAAAGAGCTCTAAATCACCGCAATCCAGGCTAGCATTGCGCCCAGCAAGACCTGTCCTCTGGAAGATTTCCTCAGCTAATATTCGTTCAAGCGTTTCCTAATGCGGTAACATTACCGAACTTGCTATGATTTACCCAGAAATTTCGTTTCCGATTAATATATCTTGTTGGTTGGAACTATGTCAACCCACAGAGATGCAGTTTTTGCAATGAAGTGTCGTGTATAGCTACCTACTTTCACTAGGCGCGTCAGCCTGCATTTCTGTGGTTTTCGCAGAGACAGTAGAGAGATCTATAGTGAAAACTATTGGAGCCTATTAAATTTCAATTGTACCTATGTTTGTCACAATGAGAATGTCCTAAAGATAAACTAAGAAGATCAGACATGACTCTAAAAAGAGCTTTCTTACAGAAAATATATCAATATAAATACAAAATGCTTGTGCTGTTTTAAACATTATACATCCCTCTAGAAATATACATTCACAATATAAGTAACGTTCGTCATCTCATCTTATACATAGTTTAGTTACATACACATAAGTATGTCTCCTTAAATGACTTCTTTTCTTCGAACGTGAAACACCTAACGGGAGATGTATGATTCATCATATTGCGGTTTGTGGTCGCCTGGCAAGTCTGACAGAAGTTCGTCCTGTGGTCTAGAGTGCACCAGAATATCGAAAACTCAATCATCGTGTACCCTAACTCACCGTTTAACCTGAGGTTGGGTGAATCACTTCTGCTGGTATAGAACCATTCCTCCTGCCTGCCCTTTAAATCGTCGTCCATACCAAATGTCCTAGAAATGTGTCAAGATCTGCAATTGACTCAAAATGAGATTATAAAAAACGTTCTTCATGGAATTCAATTTGATAGAAACAACAATTTGTGTAATAACATACATACTGTAACAGATATGAAATTTATATTTTTAAATATTCCAGCCTCAAATCAATGTAATATGGACATATTTTTGAGACACTATTTTCCTCACATTTGATTTTCAAATATTTATTACTACATAATTATTTGAAAAGATCTACCTTTATTTAACGTTGCTAAACTTGGTCTTTGCCTGAACTCTGGAATAGTATCTGTCATTTTAGCTCTCTCTTTAAATGCTGATAGGAAAACTGCCAAGGTATTTTTTTAGTACAGTTTGCTTGACAGTGTTACTTTTCTTTCATTCAAGGATATCCAGATTTTCCATCACCAGTTCCTAAAGAGTGTCCCTAGCCTTTGCCTCCCATTTCTCTTATCTTAACATTATTGAGCCAACTGGTCTCTCATCTTTGCGCTGACACTATCTAAAGCGTGATATACTTTGTCAAGGCACATAATTGCCATTCTCATCTGTTCCACGTCCAGAAATACTTGGCACTCGTTACCTTCTTTTCTGCTCATTAGTGTTATCTGCGTCCATGTGTGGACTATGATCCTAGAGTCCAGAGTATTCCTCATACAGGATAATACATCACGTCAGTAGCTGGAACGACAAGGCGCTGAGCTCGTAACCCGGAGGTCAGTGGTTAGCTTTACTGTTGTACCCTGTATATTCTAAAGCCTTTCAGAGCTGCGACAGCGACACAGCTTTACTGTTGTACCCTGTATATTCTAATGCCTTCCAGGGCCCCGATATATTTTCATTTGTTTGTTGTTGAAAGCAAACATATTCTGTAGACTCTGCTACTGCCGAGAGCAATACTGTATATCTCACTCGCTCACTATTGCTAGAGATTTACCAATCTCGCACCTCAGGTCCAAGACATCCGTCCGAGTTGGATCCCGCTCTTCCGTCGAAATGTTAATTGGCGAAAGGTTGATTGGTGATGTATTGGTTATACCTATATTTCACTATTGAGAGATGTGTGTTCTTTCTGCTTCTACCATATCAATTTTTGTAGAGCCAAATTATATTAGATACGTTTAAAACAGGATTAATGTTATATAAGATAAGCTAGAGTGTCCCTCAACTCGGGCTATGGTACTTATTGTTAGTTTTAAATTTCGTGAATTGGTCAAATAAAAAATCCAGTTTGACAGTTTTAGTAGGTATACGGTGATTCATTTAGACAGGATCTTTCATGTCTCCAAAGTTTCTTAATGAGAATACTAATTAGGTACATGTAATGTAATTCCTTGAAGCTTGTCTTCGTTTAAAATTAATACGTAGGTACCCATAAATTTCAATTTGCCTTGTTCTACCATATAGAATTTTTATAGCAAATGCTCTTCTTAAAAATTAATATATCGGCAAATAATTTTCGATAAACTGCTCGGCTCTTGAGAATCTAAAAATAAAAAATAACACAGCGAGCACTGACCAGAATATTAATAAACTTCTATTGATATAATTATGTGAAGAATGAAAACAACACATCTGCATTTTTGAAACAATTATTACTTTTCATGGGATCATGGATGTATCGTTAAAAAAGTACAAAGAAAAAGCGATGAAATGGAAAGAATGTTGGTATTTTCACAAGAAATAACGAGACTCTGAGTGAGCCGAAGTGGTTGGTGTAAAAAACCTTTCTGCCTCTGCCTGCGGAAAGAGTAGTAGTAGGTACTCAACTTGGCAAGATACACTGAAATATTACCGCTTTAGAACAAACTATAGTAGGGATTGGATTAAATAAAATAATTTCTTTACTAAAAAGTAACAATACGGCTTTGTTGATGGCATACTCAAAACTCTGTTGGAAATTTATAGGCATAATAATAATATCGCCTTATTTATACTGCCTGATTAGGACTTTTAACTTCTATTATTTCAGCAGTAAGCCCAAGACGTATTATTATGTGGTAAAAAAACCCAAATGGGAGGATAACTTGACATGTCCCAGCTGGGTTTTGAACCCGCGACATTTGGAATCTCTGATTTTACAGAGTGCCGCCTTTACCACTGAGCTGCTATTACCGGGACAGACATATCGATCTGAATAATTTATTATTGAAATTATAATTACTAGATTTGATAGTAGACTAGTAAATAATTATTATCATGATACCATGTCTAAATTTATTTAATAAATGAATGACTTTTTCTCTGTACTCTTTGAGAAATTAGATTTCCCGAAATTCGCTTCCGCGCGCGTCTTGAAGCTTTTAGGAAAGCACACGATTTTTTTTTACTCTGCTACCAAGATCCGTCTGAAAATTCCTCGGAGGAAGCAAATAGTTGCCTAATGAAGACATCACATCTGAAACTTCCAAAATAGCTTATGCAAATACCTGAGCGGTGGATAATCTCTTCTATCTCGTCGGCACCAGAGGGAAACAATGGGATCTGGAACAGGCGTGGTTTTGGAGCAAAAACTTCAGACCCTTCGGGCTAGTAATATCAAAGAACCAAGGAGGGAGAGGAGAGACCATGAATATTGTGTTTTCTCCTTCTTTTATGTTGGTTAATTGAGAGATATTAATTAGATTAAAGTATAGGTAGAAACACGCGAAAAGTACAAAAACTTCAACTGAGAATTTCGTCATACCCTGACAGTGCCGCTTGAGAAAAATAAAAGATTGAATTGTTGGAATTTTCTTCTTTTAATTGCAAAATTTAGCCAGGGCAGGACATTGCCAAATACAATGTTTGATTTTTTAGTTTATACTGAGTATTACTGAGAAACATCCGTTTGATTTTTGAGTTATAATTATAAATCAGTATTACTGAGAAACATACTTACTATACTGTATCATAAGCACTCATGACGATTTGCTCTTTTTTAATTCGGGCTTGTTGAACCTTTATATACTCTTTGTTAGTCTTGTGTTATGAAGAATATGTATTGTATCTTACTATATTATAAAACAGTTTATTTGTTTTACTTCAAGTATAAATAATAGCTTACCTACTAACCTTCAGGACTTCTTATAACGATAGCAAATACTATTACCTATCGCCGGAGGTTTTTCTAAACATAAACTGCATACCTAAGGTTCTGAATTGTGATCGTGATCATCTATACACGTTATGGGAGGCCTTAGTTCGGATACCACCAAAAACATGGATTTTCCTACGCTTATATGTGACCACTTGTACAAATCTACAGGTGGAATCAGGCTTTGAGCCAATCTTATGCTTCTTGTAGGAGCAAAATATCCTATCTATGGTTGGTGAGACCAGTCATGGCGACAATTGAAAGAGAAAATCCTTTTATAGAATGCACCATACTGCACCATTGTAACTTTTGTGATTGCTTTACCTAGATGGAGAATGGTGCCTAGTCAATCACTTCATTGACTTCTCAATGTTTTTAGAGGATTCATCAGAATCACTTATTTGATTGCTTTACATTATTTTGTAGAAAATGTATAGTGATAAGCTATAGGAGTCCTTAGTACGGATACCAACAAAAGCATAGATTTTTCAGAGCTTGTTTGACACTGAGACCACTTGTGCAATTCTACAGGGGAATCACTAGAGGCTTTGAGCCAATCTTAAGTCTCTTGTATCTCACAAAATCTAAATTGAACATTGTTATTTAATAGGAAAATTTAAGTCTCTTTGAGTAGATTTCATAACAAAAATTCGAGTCTCATGAAATCTACCCTATAGGACTAGGGTATTTATAGTATTCTTCTTAGAAGGTTGACTACTTTTCTGTCCAATATATCCGCATGTTGTGGTTTAG
>CM044958.1:18986456-19042053 GCA_024516035.1 Bactericera cockerelli | reverse complement strand
AGAAGTTGTAAGGAAGAATTGAGTATATTGTTTACAAACATAATACCTTTTATCATTATTATTCCAAAGTCAGTGGAAAATGTTGAATATGTACCTATGTGGAAAGTACATAGTATTTATGTATGTACTATACAAGGTAACCCCTTGTTATAAATTTATTTTACTTTAATTAGATCAATTTACCTAACATAATAAATAATATTTTTTAGAAATAGCTAGAAAATTTAGTACGCAATTTTTTTAGCTCGCATGTTTGTTAAAACTCCTGTTATGTCGTATATTAGTTGCTGATTTAGGGCCAAATTTCAAAACAGAATAAAATTATAATTTAGACTGTCCCTCAGGCCGAAACTTAGGTGCTGCCAAGTCGGGCTATACTCTCTGATTGGTTAAAACTCTGACTGGCTTACCTTAAATTTAATCCTTGTTTTATAATTTGGCCCCTAGTGTTTGTTTATAGTAGTTCTCCCAGTAAGCTTGCATAATTAATAAGTGACTATCATTACATGAATACACAAGCAGGCTGTCGCCCGCTTTGCGTGCCGAGGCATGGCCGTGAAAGCAAAAAATCCTTTTTCGCCAATGGCAGGTGTTGTAGTGGGAATTTCGAAAAATCTCGTCTTATTGCACATCTAGACTATAAGACAAAGCTACCTACCAAATTTCAGCTTCCTAGGACTTACGGTTTGGGCTGTAGAGCGATGATCAGTCAGTGGTCAGTGGTCAGTGGTCAGTGGTCAGTGAGTGACTTTGACATTTATATATTAAGATGGTATACATGTTTTTAAATACATGAAAAAAGACCGATGTGAGTATTATTAGATATTCAAATTATTTTTCTTTAGAGTTGACGTTCCCATGTCAGTATTCTTAATAAACTGGTATTACCTCTATTTAACATAAGTCTGGATTTCTTTGCCTCTGTAGTTTTTAATTATTTTAATTACATACTCAAATTAAGTTATTTAAATCTTAGCCTAACAATACTTTAAAAAAGTTCTTTAAGTTGCATACTTTACCTATTATGAAAAATTGAAATTGTGTTTGATATTAAGACATGAGAATAACTTAACCTGGAAACATAGGTACTTTAATAACTATAATTGAATGGGTGAGTAGAAGAACCAGGAATGTCAAAAATCGACTTTTCAGGAAAGCGAAAATAAGATTTGTCTTATTTTTGCTTTTCTGATGCTAATGAGTATAATAAAATTAAATTTTACATTCCTTGTTATTCGACAAGATTCTCACAACTAGGTACTAATACCACTAGCAAAAGTGGTCAGTGATTTTGTTACAATCCTTGTTTTACATCAGATTTTTTTTCCGCTTCCCCCACTTTAAAATCGAAAAAAAAAATATACTTTTAAGGGGTATTTCTCCTTCATATTCACAGAGATGATAGAAAAGAGTACATTCCTTCTAATTCTACGAAGAAAAAAAAAATCGATTTTTGACATTCCTGGTTCTTCTACTCACCCATTCAATTATCTCACTGCCTCTTTGTACTTGTAATTATTTTCTAATCTGTACGTGTGGAATCTGGACTGCATGCATGCGTATCGGGAAAGTCTGGCGGTCCCTTTGATCGACGTAAATCAAAGGCGAAAACTACGCAAAGGTTGATTGGAAGAGCATTTGCTTCTCTGCTTGATTTGCATTGGAGAGTCTTATGCTGTCGGATACATCATTGGCAACAATGTCGCGACATCGCGTCGGTGATAGGCGACGTTCAAAGGCAGATTTACTGATAAATTAGTTAAAAATAGTATTCTTGTCTCCCAAGTACACTTTAAACGTTGGATAAAAGCACACAAAAGAGAAAAATAACATATAAATGAATGAACAAAAATAGTCAATATCAACTGGAAAAGTTTTTTCTCAATTATGTTCAAATCTAAGTTTTTCAATGTGGCTATGGCTGACAAATGAGGACTTTCAAGTCCGGAACAACAGTCCTGCGGAAACTCTGATCCTAGGAGAAAGATATTATTTCGCTGAGTGACTATCCATCTGACTGACTCAAGTGAAATGTTTTATGTTCTTAATTCCAATGCAAAGTAGGTGAGAAAAAACATTGGCCAGTTTTATATTGCTAGCCACATCCACATGGCCTAATTATTGAAATGTCAGATGAGTCACAGGCTCACAGGACATACTTAAATTGCTTGGGAATCGAAGTTACGGGAAATTGACATTAAGAAAACGACAACCTATGTCCTCATAAAGCTTTGTACATGGAAGATTATAAAAGGTAACGGATTAAGGATTATAGTAAGGATGGACGCCACAATGGAGCATAAAACATGAAGTTTAGTATTGATTTTACACACGACAGTTGGACTTGTGATTTCTGGTTATCATTTTATCATACATGACTACTGCTAGAGGTTATAACTACTGCTAGAGGTTATGACTACTGCTAGAGGTTATGACTACTGCTAGAAGTTATGACTACTGCTTAAGGTTATGACTACTGCTCGAGGTTATGACTACTGCTAGAAGTTATGACTACTGCTAGAGGTTATGACTACTGCTAGAGGTTATGACTACTGCTAGAATTTATGACTACTGCTAGAGGTTATGACTACTGCTAGAAGTTATGACTACTGCTAGAGGTTATGACTACTGCTAGAAGTTATGACTACTGCTCGAGGTTATGACTACTGCTAGAGGTTATGACTACATTTTTTTTTAATTTTCACAAATTAACGGGGCTAAACCACACATTTTCTAGACCACAACTGCTAGATGTGTGTGTGTGTGGAGTTTAGAGAGAGAACAACTTATTACGTATTGTTTATTAAAAATATTTTAAAATAACTGGAAAATTTGTGTAAAATAAAGCAAATTTTTTTTCTGATTTTTTCATTAAATTTTTGAGTTCTTAAATACATCAAATATATTTTTTATTTCAGTTTAAAATTTATTTTACCGGCGTGTTTTCTAGTGCATTCCCTAACTAGTGATAAAGAGGAGTCTCTTATAAAAGAGTTGCATCAAGTGGTTGCACAACGCTTCCTCCATTTTTCTCGAAAAGATGAACTGTTTCAAGTGTAAGGAAATCGTTATCATTGAGGATGCGATAATATGCGCGCTATGCAGCAACAACTTTCATTTCAGCTGTGCTGGGATGGCAGAGCAGACTTTTCGCAAGATGGCGAAGGCGAAGAAAGACGCGTGGAGATGTGCGGATTGCAAAACTCGCAAGGATTTGACATTCAACATTCCTCCTGGCGATGACACGTCAACTGCTATTCTGACAGAATTCAAGAAATTATCTCAAGATCTCAAGAAATCTATGGCTGATCTAGAAAAGAGTGTCCAGTTCAATTCTGATCAAGTCGAAGAATTACTTGGTAAATTTGATTATATGAAATCAACTTTCGAAGCAATGCAATCAAAGCAAGCCGAAATAATGAAGGAGAATGCCGAGCTGAAAAAATCAGTGAAGGATCTCAAAAACCAAATCTCAGAAATAGATCAAAAAGCATTGGATCATAACATTGAAATCAGTGGTGTTCCGGATCATGTTGAAGAAGTTCGGGTCCTTCCATTGCTGTGTGAAGGTTTGGGTATTTCAGTGCCGGATGTCACCCTCTACACGGTCAAAAGGTCAAAGTTATCAACTGCTGGAAGGCCCAAATCCATCTACATACAGTTTGAGTCGAAGTATACAAGAGACAGGATACTGAAAGAGAGCAAAAAGGCAAAACCCAAAGTTTCCTGTTTCACTCGTGAGTCAAAAGATACAGGTTCGGTGTATGTGAATGAGCAGCTCAGTCAGCACAACAAGCTACTGTTCTACAATGCTAATAAGATTAGGAAGGAGAAACAATACAAGTATCTATGGATCTCAGAAGGAAACATCTTGTTAAAGAAGACTGAAGAAGCAACAAGAACTATCAGAGTCAGATCTCTGGAGGACATGCAGTAACATAGTACAGTACTAACTATAATTGCTATGAAATGTATTTCTACTAATATTTTTTATGGGAGATAGATTTCTACAATTTGAAAACAATGTAGATAACTCAAAGATTAATTTCAGAAAATTTAATTCAACAAATGATTTTTATGCCAACTATGAATTTAAATCAAACACATTGAATGCAATTCACATCAATGTAGGAAGCATCCAAAAACATTGGTTATCTCTTTTAGCCTATATGAACGACTTTCGTGAATTCTTAGATATTATTGTGTTCACAGAAATTAATATTACTAAAGAAGCAGCCGTGAATTTTCAAATGGAACATTTTGATCAATATGTAAGATGTCGAGTAAAAGGTAATGGAGGTGGAATTTCAGTTTATGTTAGAGATAAGCTTATTGTAACTCCATTATGTTTTGAGTTAAAAGAATGCGAACATCTCTGTCTTAACATTAAGCATGTTCCACTAAAATTTGAATTTATTCTCAGTTGTTTATACAGACCCCCTGATAAAAATATACCTATTTTTTTGGATGATTTTACTATTTTCCTAAACAATGAAATAATAAAAAATAAAAAAATTATTATGATGGGCGATCTGAATATATGCACCAAGACTAAGTCCAGAGCATCAACAAATTACTTAAATTTACTTTATAGTTTTGGATTGGCCAATACTATTCTAGATTATACACATGAAGAAATAACGGCAGGTGAGCTTAAAACCTCGTGTTTGGATCATATTAATATTAAATTAAAACATACTCATCATTATGAATCTTTTCTCATTAAAAGCAAAGTAAAAGATCATTATTTTGTGGGTTGCTCTGTTGCCATGAAACATGACGTTTCTAAACTGTCTAAGTTAAAAAATACGCCCTGTACTAAAATTATTCTATCCACTCGTAAGATTAAAGAAGGAATTGATAAAAATGATTGGAATAATCTTCTTGATATTGATGATCCCATATCTTTGTATAATGCAATAAAACTAAACTTTGAGAACATCTATAAGAATTCTAAAATAGAAATTGAATCAAACGAATTAGATAAGTTGAAACCGTGGATATCTCAAGATATTAAAAACCTCATTTTAAAAAAAGAAACAGCTTTCAATCAATGGAAAATCGACAAAAAAAATGAGCAATTAAAAAAAGCTTATCATGTTATAAGAAATAAAGTAACCTTCTCTGTTAGGAAAGCATTTAATAATTATTATTTAACGAAATTTAAAGAATGTTCAAATGATATTAATAAAACTTGGAGATTAGCAAACGAGGTACTAGGTAGAAAAAAAAACAAAGCTATATTTGATGAATTGAGAAAGCACTTTCCGTTTGATTCAAACACTCTAGCTAATGATTTTAATAACATGTTTGTCAATGAGGTACACGATACGAAAGTTTCGTATGCAGGTCCACATATTACGTTAGGTCATGACTATGTACCTACTTACAACAATCAGTCATTGTACTGGCCACGCATATCTATGGACGATCTTTCCAAAGCCATGTCCAAAGTAAAATGTACTAGTCCGGGGTTTGATGAAATTCGTCTCTTGGATTTAAAAAATAATTTTGCGTCTTTAAAGAATGTTTTATTAAGGTTATTTAACTTAATATTTGACACTGGCACTTTTCCACCAGAGTTAAAGGTATCCACAATAACTCCACTACATAAAAAAGGTCCCAAAAATGATCTCAAAAATTATAGGCCAATCGGAAATATTCCGGCCATTGCTAAACTCCTGGAAAAGATTATTAATGATAAAATCATGCCATTTATTGAAAGTTCTAACGTAATACCCGATTATCAACATGGCTTCAGACCTGCAAGAAGCACAATGTCTTTGTTAGATAACTTTGCTAACACAATCAATAAGGGCTTAGAAGATAAAAAGTTTATTGTAGTTGCCTATCTTGACCAGGTCAAAGCTTTCTGTACTTGCGATCACGCTATATTACTTAGTAAGTTGGAAAATGTAGGTATAAGACATAAACTTTTTAGGCTCCTAAAGAACTATCTACAAGATAGATACCAAGTCACAAAAATAGGTAACTTCACAAGTCCCAAGCTGGCAGTTCGCTACGGACTGGGACAAGGAAATATTTTATCACCTGGTTTTTTTAATCTGTATGTAGCTGATATGCAATTTTTAACTGTCTCTTGCCAACTATACCAGTTTGCCGACGATTTAGCCATTGTTTCAATACACAAGTCCCTTGATATAGCTCTTAATAATATTCAAAAAGATCTTACATTAATTCAGAAATGGTTGTTTAATAATGAAATTTTTATCAATTATTCAAAAACAAAAGCTATGATTATTAAAAGCCCACATAAAAAAATTAATATTGATTTCAATAAGTTAAAGTGTCATAGTAGATCTTGTTTATATTCACAAAGTTATGAAAATGGATGCAATTGCACAGAGCTCGACTACAGCTCGCATGAAAAATATCTAGGATTAATTATAGACTCAAAATTCAAATTTTATAATCATATTGAGCACCTATCGTTTAAATTAAGAGCTGTATCAATTAGATTGAAACATATTAGATATTCAGTACCCCAATCTGTCATGTGGATCCTATATAAAAGTCTTTTTGAGTCATTACTCAGATATGGGCTTACCGTTTATGGGTTTGCCTCGAAGACCTCTCTTAATATAATAAGCAATATCCAAAAGAATCTAGTTAACAACATATTTAAAGTTAATAGTGATTACAAAAATAAAATATTAAACCCAATAAATTTGCACAAGTACCTTTTAATTTTGAAGTACTTCTATCATCAAGAATTTAGACAAAAGACACCAACGCATTATAATTTAAGACATCAAAATTTTCAATCTGCCAGAATTAATTCAAACTACGGGAGCAGATTACCCGACTACTTCGTTCCTAAGTTTCTTAATTGTATGGATGAGTCAATGCTCGCTATAGAACAAAATTGTCATTCAACGTTAAAAGCTAAAGTATTTGAAAATATTCAGAATTTATCCTTAAAATAATAAAATATTGTACTGTTTGCATTAGGTAAATTTTTCCCCTTACTTTTCAATACTATTTATAAGAATTTGTATTTTTAAGTTTTTAAGTTTCTCTATTGTAAAAGTCATTGTAAGGTCTCTCCTTAGAAGAATTCCTTAGGGAGAGAGCCACAAAAATTGTAATGAAAAACTAAAATAAATATACATTATTACATTATTATTATAGAGGTGCAGAAATCTTGGATTCGATCTTCGGTTTGCCAAAAAATTCTAATAAATTCCGCTAATTAGCTATTAATTAAAGAACACCTGAGGTACGTGTTCTTTGGCCTAATACAGATTGTATGAGATTAATGTGGGTAGCTGGTGCGATAATAATAATTATGATACGGAATTGTGAATACGGTTGGTTGTATAATGGTGATGCAGTTTTGTATTTTGGTTTTTGCTATCATAATATCCTCCATACCATAGGTACTTACTCATAGCTAGAGCTGATAAGAATATTCCATTTATGGGCCGGTACAGGGTGAAATGAACAGTCGCTTACCTAGAACACAAGAAGACGACATAGAGAGTCAAATATTTGGCAATTTCAGAATTGCGAGAATACTATGTATTTAAGAGCAACATAGAGTTAAGGAAGTTATCCCATGAGCAAACGCGAGAAATTTCCTCAATTACAATTTGACTATCTAGAAGTATATGATAGGTACGTAGATATCATAAAATCTTAGGTGACGGTAAAAAACGGCCGCATCCGAGTTACAGCCCCAGGCATGGCCCTATATTCATTTATCCTAATTCCAGTCTACAAAAAAAGGCATGGCCGTAAATTGTTCCGGGCCTGAATTCGGCGCAACCGTTGGGAAATACCCATGGTAATAATCTATAATGTTTGAAAAACCTTAAGCCCAGGAGGTATTCTGTAGCGTTCACTAGTACATATACATCACGAATCATTTTATAATTTAGGAACAGTTAAAAACCATCTTAACTGCATTTTTCGACAAAGTATGTGGAAATTGCATTGAAGGAAAGATTTCACTCTAGAGTGGGTACGCGTTATGAAAATATAAACTCTACATGATATTTAAGAGACTTTAATCAAGTATGAGCATGATTCACCACGTTTAAAATTACTAATGACTATTAGAGAGGTACATAAAAAACAAGTTTAACTTGTTAATCCTCGGTTAATTTATAGCTTATTAATCACATATTGGTAAAAGTATGAAACTAGCATCCTCTAACGGCATAAAATCCAGAATACCTATTGACTTCTTGACACAGAGACTCCCCAGAGATTTGCGTCGTAAATACGATAGTCGTTTTCTCGGTAACTAAATGCCACACAGGTCAAAAATAGGCTAAACATCGATCATATTCTCGACAAACCACTTCATATTATGCAGGTATATATTGTAGGTAGGTGCCTATTAATGCTCATTTGATGTATTAGATTTTATTAGAAGGTATTTGAAAATAATTGACATGCCTTACTGGTGAATTTGTCGGAACTCGCAATTGCTCACTTCGTAAAGGATGGGAACATTATACTATGCAGGTATTATTATTATTATCAAAATGATGTCTATAAAATCATTTTCAATCAAATAAATTCATATTTAGTGAAATCATTAAGTAGATGAGATTAACTATTATTCATTATTTATATCATTGAGGCCCTTCGCTATTATAATAAACACACCGATGAGCGAGAAGAATAGTCCTAACCCTCGGAGTCATATTATTATGTGGTCACAAACTCAAATTAATGAAGAAAAATTCATGCATTGGGTGGGATCCCTACGCTGCCTGGATTACCATCAGACTAGTGCGTTAACTACTTGACTACCATAAATATATTAGTTTATAATAATTTGTCCAAAATTATATTGGTAAGGATTTTCACACTTATCTAGTTATAGCCCAGGCAAATTAGTGCTCTAGCGTCAAAAAATTGCTCAATAGCTGGAAATCGTTTTAAACCCTTAAAGGGGTCCTGAATAATGGGTATATGAGTTTGCGACGGATTTTAGGTTGTGCTTCCGAGTTTAGGGCCTACATAGTGCAAATTTTTTGCACTTTTTTTAAAATTGCGCTTATAACTCAAAATGTATTTATTCTACAGAAAATTTTACTCAGTTCTTATCTAAGGAACATAAAATTATGCATCTAACGACGTTTGAATCATTAAAAAAGGTTAAGCCGTTCAGCCACAATCCTCAAAGATGAGTGGTTTTTTCAAACATAGCTCAAATTTTGAAAATTCTCAACTTTTAACGCCTGTAAGTCAAAAAGGACTGCACCAATTGAAAAATTTAATAGAATCGAACTTGTAGAAAATGTAATTTTAAGTAAAATACTGTTTGAAATTTGAAATTTGCTCACTCCAGTGCTGAGATATGATTTTTCGTCCCTAGCGCCACATTTCCGCTAAGGCAGTGCAACGCAAAAAACTTCGGCTGAACTCTAAAATTATCACATTCTTACAACTTTTCAAGCAAAACTGAACGTTATCTACTGAATTCAGTCGAATAGGTAGTTTAAAATATTGAGAAACTTGCACTGAATTTTACTAAGATCTGTTTACTGAACATGTGATTTCAAGACAGCAGGCACACTATGGAGGATGTAACTTGTTTTATATGCGGGAACATTGTGCAAGAAGGAGAGGATAGAGGAATATTAAAGGAAAAGTCACTTCGAACGTTTATTGAGGCCAGCAGGAGGAGGAATGATGGGCATCACACGTGGTTACAGACTCAGAAATCTGTTATACTTCACGAGAAGTGTCGCAAAGGTGTCTACACGAAGGAGTCAAACATTGTAAAGGCCGAAAAAGAAGCAGGAAACGCAAGCCGTGTGACAAGAGGCCGTGAGGAAATACCAAAATTCAACTTTAAGGAGCTCTGCTTCTACTGTGGAAAAGATGCCTCTGAAAGCTTCAAGGTTAAACAGAAAAAGCTTCCTCTTCATAGACGTGAAATTCAGACACAAGAAAGAATGCAAAAAATTAAAGGTTCTGCAATTGCCAGAGGAGATGAAATGGGGGCGGTGGTATTGCGTAAGATGGCAACTGAATCAGACCTCGTAGCCGCTGAAGGCAAGTACGATTCTTGTCGTGGTATGTTCTTTAATTCACGCCCATCTATGGATCCTGATGCAGCTCAAGGTATATCTAGACGAGGGGAGTGAATTAATGTAGTAACTGGGGCTTTGAAGCCGAAAGACCTAAGTTTCCCAGTTACTGGGGTTTAACGAAGAAAAGGCCGCTGGTTCAATAACGCTACTACGAAAGGTGTAGGTGTATTAAAGAGTATTAAATTTACACGGAAAGATAAAAGGAAGAAATAAACTACTACTATGAAATGAGATTGGATGATCTTACCTTGAGTACTTGTACCAAGTACTTACGCCTTTAGAAGGGGATCAAAGGTGGTAGATCGAGGAAGGAGAGAAGACGTACCCTGACCACTGGTTGTTACAATCTGAACGAGGCATCGTCGTTCCCAATCTATCGTACCGAATCTCTGGCTTTCTTTGTAAGATCATATGATATGCCTATCATCTGATATCGAAGTGTTATCTCTAACAGTTAGGGGCGTAGAGATCGAGTGATATGCGCGGGGTAAGTTTGGAGTCAATTCAAACTGGAGTCACATGGCGTGAACAGGGAGAGTTCGCTCAAACTGGTCACTAGTGGGATTGATTTCACCTTCAGTATGGAGGTTCTAGGTACTAACGACTTCTTAGGAGTGAAGCACTGAATACCCCCCCCCCCCATAGCATGGAACGTATCATGGCCTTATCATCACTAAAAATTCATTAACTGAATTCGTATATGACAACGCCGATATAAACATGGATACCATTGATGGCCATGAAAAGTGGTTCACTCCTAAGAAGTCGTTAGTACCCAGAACCTCCATATCTTTTCCACAGTAGAAGCAGAGCTCCTTGAAGTTGAATTTTGGTATTTCCTCACAGCCTCTTGTCACACGGCTTCCGTTTCTTGCTTCTTTTTCGGCCTTTACAGTGTTTGACTCCTTCGTGTAGACACCTTTGCGACACTTCTCGTGAAGTATAACAGATCTTTGAGTCTGTAACCACGTGTGATGCACATCATTTCTACTCCTTCGAATGAACATTCGAAGTGACTTTTCCTTTAATATTCCTCTATCTTTGCCTTTAATATGTTGTAGTCACTGTAGCCGAGTGAGTTAGCGCGCTAGACATTGCACGCATGGTGACCTGGGTTCAATTCCCAGCGGGATGGGATTTTTTCTGCTCTGTAGCTCTGTACTTGGATGTTCGGGGTCCACTCATATTTCGTGAGTCGTGAGGAAAAAAGAGTAGGTAGCTGCTTTGATATGAAGCAGCGACCAGTGGCTGAATCATAGGCACACAAATAATACAAGATATTGTAAATTAAACAGGCAAAGTTCTATAATTCTGCGCTACCCACTAAAACTGTGACATAACATTACAAAGAAAATGCATTTTTATTATTATATTATTATTAATATTCCTTCTTGCACAATGTTCCCGCATATAAAACAAGTTACATCCTCCATAGTGTGCCAGCTGTCTTGAAATCACAACATGTTCAGTGAAGATCTTAGTAAAATTCAGTGCAAGTTTCTCAAAATTTTAAATTTTAAATACTCAAAGTTTTGCTTGAAAAGTTGTAAGAATATGAGAATTTTAGAGTTCAGATGAAGTTTCTTGCGTTGCACTGCCTTAGCGGAAATTTGGCGCTAGGGACGAAAAATCATATCTCAGCACTGGAGTGAGCAAATTTCAAATTTCAAACAGTATTTTACTTAAAATTACATTTTCTACAAGTTTGATTCTATTAAAATTTTCAATTGGTGCAGTCCTTTTTGACTTACAGGCGTTAAAAGTTGAGAATTTTCAAAATTTGAGCTATGTTTGAAAAAACCACCCATCTTTGAGGAGCGATTGTGGCTGAACGGCTTAACTTTTTTTAATGATTCAAACGTCATTAGACGCATAATTTTATGTTCCTTAGATAAGAACTGAGTAAAATTTTCTGTAGAATAAATACATTTTGAGTTATAAGCGCAATTTTAAAAAAAGTGCAAAAAAATTGCACTATTTAGGCCCTAAACTCGGAAGCACAACCTAAAATCCGTCGCAAACTCATATACCCATTATTCAGGACCCCTTTAAGGGTTTAAAACGATTTCCAGCTATTGAGCAATTTTTTGACGCTAGACCCCATTTTAGCACTAATTTGCCTGGGCTATTAGTGGATGTGTCAAATTAACCATTTTTTCTTGGAGTTTATAAGTATAATGCAATCTGGATAGAATCGATTTCTTGTGACAAATTCTCACAGTATGAGCCATTTCATAAAGTAGAGCAACTGGAAATATAGCCTGTCAAAGCCAAGATATCTTTTCTATTGGAAAGTTGAATCACCCAAGATTCTCTTGTCACTGGATCAAAGAACGGTAGTGGACAGATGTAATCCTCCTGTATTAAGTGGAACTTGGAGATGGGATCAAGAAAGAATCGGTTTCCTCTATTAACCCATGCAGTCAGTATTTGCTATAATATAACACAAGTAAGTCACACCAAGCATTGGTGGTTGCGTGGTCTAGGGTACTGTGTGGTAATCATTTAGTGCGAGTTTGTATCAGTATCTTAGAGGTCGGATCCTAAGGAAAACAAACAAGATGTAATATATATTTGGAAAACTACTGAGGTTACTGAGGGGATGGTGAGAAATTCAGCAATGTTCAAAGGTATATGTATAATCATATAATGTATGTAGCTATGAGAGCTGTACCCAAATTGAGGCCCAAACTTTTCTTTTCCCACGGCTAAAACTGATATGAAAGAAGAGGACGTTTTGATTGAATAAATATCTGATATTCCATCCCACTAATCTGATATTCCAATTTTTATATTGTGAGTAGTATGGTCATTACCTAACCATATCCACACTCAAAATCCATTCAATATTATTTATTGCATGCATAATACTTAACGGGTTAACTGTTACCAGAAGAAAAAGTGCCACTCTTCGCAGTAGGAACAAATCTTTGAGGAAAGATCACTCAAACATCTTTTTAAACTCATGAGAAACAGCTCCTCTTCTAATATAGTAAAGTTCAAACCTAAGCTTCCTAAGCAGAAACTGTCAATAAGTAGGTATAGGCGCGACTTTCAAGCTGCTAGATAACAGGTGAAATTTTATATTGGTAACTAAATGACTAAATGGATATGCGATGGATATGTTATAGACATTTTATTTATTATATGAATGTGAACTAGGAGTAACAGTTGGCCTCACCAATGCCAAAACTAAGTTTGGAAAGTGTTTTTACTTGTCATTAAAACGTTACCTAATACACATTTCTCATTAGTTATGGTTAAAAATGCATTAGAAGCATTGACTGTGATGAGAAGTCAAGAATTGCCTGTCTACACCATGAGATATTATAGCTTCTTATGTTACTTATATGTAGGTATCATAAGTTTCATATTTCAGTTAGCTCAGCGTAGTCATGGTATTCTCATTCCCGATGGGACATTTCAACAATGTGGAATATCGCTGACTATGAAATAATACACAGTGTGGATTGATTATAGGTACCTACATTATTTTTCATCTTTGAAAGATAATAGTGACATAGACATGGCCCATCGTCAGGCTACACGTTGGTGACCCACTGCCCACGGCGAGTGTCCCTGTCAAGGGTCCACTCATATCTCGTGCGTGAGAGTCGTGAGGGAAATTTGGTTTATCTTTGATACTAACAACACCAGAGCGGCATTGATCGATCCCTCTATGAAGTCCATAATCACACCAAGGAGTTCAGTATTACTTCCAAGAAAGCGCGGCCGGTGCTAAGGAGCTGCGGAACTGCAGCACCCCCAGACGAAAAACAAACAGAGAGGAATTTCTCAAGTCCTAGGTCGTACACAGTGAAAATCATTACACATTTCTAGAATAATTAATTAATAATTATATTGATTGACAAGGTAAACAAACTCACACACACTCTTTAGGTACCAAGAGAGCGACTCTATAAATCCCATTTTAATCCAGTGTAAGTAGCAGCACCCCCAGAACACAGGCCGCTCCTCCCGAATGCCTAATATGAGACATCGGAAGTATTGTCTTTGTCTTTGTAAATTTTACATAGACAGGAACCAGTATTAAGTTTAGAAACACTGGATTGGGTATGATTCAGACTCCATTACTGTATGTCTAATGCAACATTGACGTAACCCAATTGATTTTATTTATTGATAGAAGGTGTGAGTATCTGTCAAGGTAACGCTACGAAAATCCTGGCCAAGGATTGGCATGGTTTTATGTGCTTAACAACAGGATTTCATGCATGATTAACACAGAAAAGGGAGACGTGAATACGTATGCCTAATCTCATCTGACGTTTCTCTCATACTAATGTGTTTTATTTGATTTCTGGTGTGTACTTAGTCATGCAAGGTATAGTATGGATTTGATGCATCAGTGATGTAAAATGTTGATCATGGACAGTAAATAAAGAGCAGATCATGGGAATCTGTACAAATAAATGTGCCCGTTAGAAGGCTTGCACAAAGGTAAAAAAAGCACAGTTAACTTAAATACGCCTAAAGATTATTGCAAGGAGGAAATAATACGAACAAAAGTACAGGCAAAGAGTTGAAAAAAATATTGGATTGTAAGAATGAAGGATTACTTTACATCCAACCAAACAAGATAAAAACACGTTATGCCTAGTAAATCTGTAGGCATTTTGAAAGTATCACTATTCTAAAGCATGTTGGATTAAGTTTAATGTCAACTTTCTTCTAGATTAGATTATTACTTTCAATTACTGAATCAAGGGTCACATCTACCAAGTAATATCTAAAGAGGTTTTGATTAGCTTGGTAAAAATGTGGAGAAATATTTTAATTACTGTGATAGAAGTGAGAACTAGTATATACTACTTATCTACTTTTACATAGGAATTACGGAAAATGTAAACGTTTCTTTACACGATTTATTATTGTCGTGTATACGTGGACAGTGTGAACACTTGATCATATTAAATATTTATTTATTTTTAAAGATAATCTAACCTGCATTAACCTAATCGAGTAGAAATTAAAACCGGCTTAGCTTCAGAAGTCAGCTAAGAGGTTAGCGCGCCTGATTCTGCACCTTTTAGTCCCGAGTTTGAATTCCACTCACGGAACGAATCTCAAAACCTAGTTCAATCTATTTTTTGGGTCCCAACCAGTAATAGTTTGGATCAAAATCAAAATGAATTCAACAACAAAAGTTCCAATGTCAGTTTGCACTGACTCTCTTAATCTTGTACTTTAAGTCCGTTCTGTCATGTCAGTAATGAAATTGTATAAAGCTACATGTGGTAATTATTGCACTTACGTAATAAGTTTAGTAATAATACATAAAACAACTCACAAGAAGGCCCCATTGAAGCGTGACTAATGAGATGATCACCAGAAGGCATTTAAACCACACCGTCATGTCAAGGGGCATAAAAAAACAAAGATATACAACTCTAAGGCCTAATCCAGACTGAGAACTAAGAATAGAAAGTTATGCCATTCACTCCCCAAACCATCTCATTCACTCCTGTTCATTGTTTGAGAATGAATGACTTTCCTCAAGAGAGGAGAGCCTTGGGGGTATACAATGCTCAGATCAAATAGAAAGTAATTGACTTGCTATTGACCAGTTCGTAATCAAGTACATAGGTATAGAATACATACTACTCAGTTACTATAAATACCTACTACATAAAGAGAGCTATACAAACCGAGTATTCTGAAATATCACCAATGACCATGTTTTTTTCTTCTTGGTTTTTGGTATCAAATTTTAAACAGAGAAATTGCAGACCAGAACTGATTTCATTCACCGGATCGTCAAGTTTTAGGCATGCCAGAGGCTTGTCTGTGTCAATGGTTGGACCATACAAAATAAAGTAATTTAAACTTTTACTTTTATTGACACTCAAAATTAAATTGATTTCACAAGGTTTTGATGTTTCATGAGAATCCTTGAGTGATGAAGAGAAAATTAATGTGTGGAATGATAGCAAGATTCTTCAAATCTCCATTTATATTTTTATTTTATTTTAAGCCTCAACATTTGTAAATTGATGATGTTGGGTTTAGTAAAATTTGCATCTCAAATCGCAAAACTAGTGTTACAAAAATTTCTGTACTCTCTAATATCTGAAATCCCCATGTACACAGGCGCTAACGGAGGATATTAATCAAGATTAGATCACTTAGTAAGCAGTAAGTTAACATTGTGCATGGGTACATAAAACAGTTTAGCCTTACACCTTCTCTCACATTACATTGTCATTAAGACTTCTCATTTGAATACGGAAACTAATAAAAACAGCAATGTCCAACACGCATACAATGCTAGTCCTTAAGCTTGGGATGGGCTACTAACGGAAAAATCTGAGATTTCACATGAACATATTTTCAATTACTGAGAATCCCAATGCGCGCCATACTGTGGCGTGATCTGAGTAATTAAAACATTTTAAACCCTCATGATTGAACATTCAATGAACATTATGGGGCATTCAAATACTTGAAAGAATGGAAGAACTAAAACAATAGCGTCTACGACTCCCTCATAACAGAAGAAACCCACTTGATTTCTCTGTGATGCTCAAACGCAATCAGAACCCCTGAGATTTCTAGAAAACACATGGCAACCGAACATGTTGCACAACATGTGTTGTGTGAAACAAGTCCCAAAATTAATTGGGTGACCCAGAGAGAGGAACAAGTGTTGGAAGCTATTTGTCTTAGCAGAGGATTTAACGAGGATTTAACTTTTCATTGTTCATAGTCCTGTAGATTAAAAGCCACATTTCCAACTAATGTCACATATTTACAGTATTAACCCTGTTAGATTGCTCTGTTCTGGATAGAAAGCGATTTCCTCCTCTGGATTACCAAAGTGGGTTAAAATTGAATAGTAAAATATAGGTGATCTTTTTTTTTAAATACCTCAAAACCAAGGATCTTGACAACGAGCATGCCTACAAATAAATAACATTATACAAAAAGAAATAGCTATGTAGGTACCTTTTTATTTAAAAAAAAAGAAGCTAATTGTGCCGCGGAACCGTTTTAGCATTGTTCAGGGCACTTTACCTTTATTTATACCCATGCCATTCCGGAAACGGAAAAACTCTGTCAGAATTTTCCGCTCCGGCCGGGATTCGAGCCCGCAACCTCCGGGTCAGTAACCAGTAATATTACCCACTAAGCCACGGAGGTGGGTATGCTATGTACCTACAACCGTGTATCCTGCTTCTTTGACGTAGCACCAATCCGACAAAGTCCTAAGTTATTGTTTGACAATATTCATGATCCTACATTCCCAGGATCTACAAGAATTTATCAACAAACATATCACAATAAATAACAATAATCGTGTTGTTTTTTGTTGTTTACACAAATTACGAGCATCCATATCACAACTGCCTTGTTTACATTTCCAGCCACAAGCTCAGTGCAGTACACATAAACATACAACAAATAGTTTGAAGATTTCATGTACACTAGAGAGACGGATTCACGGATAGGCTGCCTGATGGCTCTGACCTAGTGGCAGCCTAGACAAACCAGTGGTAAAGTAACTGACCATAATGTACTGACATCAGTTGCTGGTTACCATAAACCACCATCAGGCCATAAACCACCATATTGAGCCTTATATGCTGTTATTGCTTTTGGCAGTTGCTGAAAGTTCAGTGTTCGGATTACCTGTGGAGGATAAAGTTGACGAGACGGCAGGAAATCAAGTTCCTATTCAAGATTCTTAAATGAAAATATTAATAGGGGCTAGGTATACATAATTATGTATATTTTCGCTTGACAAATTTTTTTCAACACTGTGTTTATGCTGTTATGTTATGTAGCACAATATTTTTATTATGTTTCACAGGCACCAAATACACTTACTTAAACTATTAACAAACTCTATCGTGCACTTAGATAAAGCACTTATTATTCTTATCAAACGTTATTCAAGTTTATCATTCTTAAATTTAGGAGCAGCAACTTTTGAATTTGTCTTGGTGCTATGTGTGAAGAGATAACCTATTTGTGGTATTAAGTACAAAGGTTATCGTTTTTATTGTTGCACCCAGTAACTTACAAGGAGTATATAAAAAGACGATGTTCACATTTGTAATCTGTACAAAAGTGCACCCGAAATTCTTTTCGATCTTATGGTCCACGACTTGAAAATTCTGCCACGAGTTCGAAAGGAACTCTGTTTTTCCAATAATCCCACAACAGTTTGAGTGGACAATGAAGTAGGTTCCAAATCTAGAAACTTTCAATTTCAGAATGTCTGCTAAGAAACCTGTTCAGGATTTTTGTGATTTTACCATTTCACAAAACTGAACATGATGATAGTAATTTGAAACTGAAACGGCTCGTAGGGTGGTCCAGAGCGGTGATGGTGTTTAATTTGAAGATCAATGGGTCCGCTTAGCGCTGAGGTATTATAGGGAGAGCGATTAGCACATGCACACTGGACTCCCTCTACCTAGAATTATTTTTTCATGCATCACTAGTGTTTTTATTGCTCGCTACCTGTTCATCTTTGCCTCCCTTTTCTTTGAGGGAGCAATACAATCCCGCTTCTCTACCTCAAATTTTTCATTTCAATTTTTCATTTCCCTTCGCAAATACCTTCCCAAAGGACAGACCGATGGAATATCAGACTACTAACTATTCGGATTTCAGTGCTAGGATCAATCCTCCAACTATTTAACAATGTTTGTTAAAAACTGACGAATATATCATCAGAGATACTTACTCACTCATCCAATTCAAATTACTGTTTCTAAGTTCCTTCGGTATTACGGGGAGAGCGATGTACTAGTACTAGTTGAATGAGTACTAGAGATAGTACTCATTCATTCAATTCAAATAACAGTTTCAAAGCTGCTTCGGAAGCTTAAGCCTACTGGGGATTAGAGATGGTTAGAAAGTAATTAAAGAACCCTCTATGAAAACAAAGGCCTCAATGCAAACAGGAAATGGTTTTGTAAGCGGGGAACCTTTTTTTCTAATGATTCCAGGAAGATATTTTGTTAGAAAAACAGAAAAAATCCTTTATACTATACAATGTATGAATGTTTTTCTAATGAACACAAGTTTCATTTAGATACTTTATACAGACAGGTACCTACTATTTGTGTAAATATCTGTGAGTAAAAAGACCCAAAAATCACTAGACCATTGGGCACTCTTCATTGACAGTCTAACGGGCCTAACCTGATAAAAATTGATTTAACGGTGTAGCGCCATGTGATACAATGGGAGTTCTGTTAAAATATAACTTCAACACTCACACTTCTGTCGATACTATTGAACAAGCAAATATTATGTACACATAAAATCAGATGTTGAAGTAAACAGGGTTTTCCGAGGAGTTGTGAGTTCTATTTTAGAGAATGGGCAATAACTGTAAAATTGTGTCCCAGCTATATAAAATACAAGCAGGCTGTCGCCCGCTTTGCGGGCCGAGGCATGGCCGTGAAAGCAAAAAATCCTTTTTCGCCAATGGCAGGTGTTGTAGTGGGAATTTCGAAAAATCCCGTCTTATTGCACATCTAGACTATAAGACAAAGCTACCTACCAAATTTCAGCTTCCTAGGACTTACGGTTTGGGCTGTAGAGCGATGATCAGTCAGTGGTCAGTGGTCAGTGAGTGTCTTTGACATTTATATATAGAGATAAAATCAGATGTTGAAGTAAACAGGGTTTTCCGAGGAGTTGTGAGTTCTATTTTAGAGAATGGGCAATAACTGTAAAATTGTGTCCCAGCTATATAAAATACAAGCAGGCTGTCGCCCGCTTTGCGGGCCGAGGCATGGCCGTGAAAGCAAAAAATCCTTTTTCGCCAATGGCAGGTGTTGTAGTGGGAATTTCGAAAAATCCCGTCTTATTGCACATCTAGACTATAAGACAAAGCTACCTACCAAATTTCAGCTTCCTAGGACTTACGGTTTGGGCTGTAGAGCGATGATCAGTCAGTGGTCAGTGGTCAGTGAGTGTCTTTGACATTTATATATAGAGATATCACCTATTTAAAAGCCAACGTGTTAAAACATAAATTTAACTGTTATAGAATTTTACAAATTCAAGCAAAATTAAAATAAAAAGGCTAAAATGAAAATGTTAAATAGTGAATTTGAAAATAAAGGCCCCATGCTGACCAACAATTCTTTTTATTGGGGAGAAAAAACATAACCCTCTAGACTCTAGATGGTTGCAAAAACATTTTGCAAATAAGAAATTCCAAGGAGCTTCAATAAACTCGCACAAGCTATTATTTGTTTGTGTTACAGAATGAAATTCGTAAGTAGGCACTTAAAGTTTTCGATGAAATAGTACTTCAACTTGGTATCTGATTAATGTTGAGCAATTTATTAAATAATATGGTGCTATGTGTGATCAACACGATTCTAATGAAGCAAAAAATGATGCATATAATTTCCACTTTTCATCAGACATCTAGTTAGCAGATATCATTTGACCATTCTAAGTCATTTAAAGAGACAAGTCCTGATAGCAGGCAGGTGTAACAGTGGAATATAGCTACATATTCAGTGTACAAGACCACACCAGTGTCTGGGCAGCTGTGATCAGGACAACCAACTACTCCTTGAATGTAGAATCAGCATGTTCTCGCTGCTTGCTGGATTGACAAAATTGACATTCTTAATGGAAATTTTAACTGTGGAAAAAAAAAAATTCAGTGTGGTAATAGAGCATAGAAGTGGGAGATCATCGTCAGATAGATAGTAAAAATCATCTCAGTTGGAACAAGTATTAGCATATCATTTGAAATAAAAATTGTTCTAAAATTACTACAGCTTTTGAACTTGTAGGATTGAAAGGGCTCTTCATCAGTCTTCGAGCATTTCAGCAGATAGAGTTAGTCTGACAGGCCTTATCTTAACGATGTCGAGATAGGCTCCTTATTTTAATCTTAAAACATGTGACTTGCTCTGCACTGGTCAAAATATCTTCATTGAAATCTTCTGTTTCTTTCAAACTATCGTGTAAGTTTCAAAATGTTTACTTCTTCTTTCTTGAATGTATGAACATGGTCTGAGAGACAGATGAGATAACTTAACATGAACTTGTTTAGAATGTTCACTAAACTTTTGAAATTGTAACCGATAACGATAAGAGCTAATGCGTGTTCAGTGTAAGTTGAGTTTTATGTAGCATGCCAGTCGCTAATTATTAGAGGATAGATACAGGGACTTTGAGCTTCGAGTCAATTTTTCGCTCACACGCTTCTTATGAATGACAGAGAGAGAGATGTTTAAATGTAAAGTATCTCTGACCTGGGTAGAATGTATATCAGTATAAACAGAAAAGTGAGAAGTTGTATTAGATATACATGAATATCAGAACACACCTGGACACCTGTTTCGAGCTTATTTTGCTCTCATCAGCAGGTAACATCTCTGAATATCCATGCCATCAAGTAACCTCTCTATTTTAATCAGTATAAACAGAAAAGTGAGAAGTTGTATTAGATGTACAAAATGTAATAACAATAAATTATTACAGTACGTTTTATCCCCCAAAAAACACTACGTGTAAAAATAGTCGTCAAGTGTTGGAATGATTAAAAAGAACTGATATCAAAAACGTCAATTTTCTATGTGCTGAAGGAATTATTTTTCACGTAATAAGTCTCTTGATAATTCAACCAAAATAATAGCCTCACAACAACAATACACCTTTGAGCAAACTTCGATTTGGTAATTTGAGAATTTAACCAAAAAATAGCTACACAACAAAACAATGCTCTTGTAAGAACAATGTTGCATAATTACAGAACCATTGTTCTTACAAGAGCATTGTTTTGTTGTGTGGCTATTTTTTGGTTAAATTCTCAAATTACCAAATCGAAGTTTGCTCAAAGGTGTATTGTTGTTGTGAGGCTGTTATTTTGGTTGAATTATCAAGAGACTTATTACCAGTGGCGGCTCGTCGGGTGAAGACACTGAAGACATTTTCATCTAATTTTGAACAGTGAAAACACTACTCATAATCCCTTGAACATGGCACAATTGATCCAACTCAAAGAAAAAAAAAAAAGAGTAAGCTTTGTGTAAAATAGATCAATGCTGCTTAACATTTCATGTTACTTTCAAAGGAGAACACCAAATGTGAAGACAATTCGAAATTGTCTTTAGTTGTCCTTGAATCAACCAATCAGAGTTGAGTATTTCCAAGTAGGTATCATGAAATATTAGGCAAGAACTATATCTATGTAATATGCTACTGAGGACAGTCTTCAGTTGTATTCAGTTTACATTATCTACACGACCTCATACGAAATGTCACGAAGCCACATACCATGTGCGATGTCATGTGTTTTTGATATTAACATTGTTGCCAGTAGCATTATGCCAGACCTAGGAAACCAGTCAATGATTTAGCCTCACATATCTAGCACAATCTTGTAATATTAAAAAAAAAAAATAATAATAATAACGTAGGCGTTAGGAAAGCAGGATTATGTGTCAGGAATTTTGGATATTATTTCTCATTTTTTGGGTTCTAGTTTTGTACATAGTTCCTAAACGATAGCCGATACAAATAAATTTTAACTATTTATGTATCTTGTCAACTATAGTCTTATAAAGGACATCTCGATTGAAGTCAAATCTCGGAAATAATTATTTAATGTAGGTACCGAAATTGAGCCAAATAAGATAATCTGGTATCTAGTTGTTCCAAGAAGTTTTTAAATAGGGACAATGGTGGTACTGTTTAAGATCCTGACTATGGAACCACTTTTAAAAAAATCATGAAATTAGACGTGTTGAAATGAAATTCTCAAGAGAAAATTCTGTTCAGGCGGTGTAGTATTATTTTTTCAAATAAATAAATACGTCTTACATGATTTGAGGGATTTCTTTAAATTTAAAATATAGCTCTTGAAGTTTGTAGAAATTTAGCTATGAAATTAACTTGGCAACATTGTATCTCTTATCTTTAGAATGTAAACAAAACTTGTGGCGCACTTTTTAAATTTTATTAGATTAGTTTCAAATCGTTTCAACGGTAATCAAGTGACTTTTAATTGGTGTAACTAATTAATAAAGTTATTTCCCAGTATTTGATACAGGATAGAAACATTTTCCCTACCTGATCTGACCTGTGCTTTTCATAATAAGTTGAATATGAAGTAGCTATGTACTTCTTTCAGTGTCAGAAATAACATTATAATTATGCAGGTAGCTAAGCACACAGCTTCCAGTGAAGTAGGTACTTAAAATTATAAGGCAATATCTGTGTTTTTCATAAATAGTCATTTAAACATCAATGGTAACACAAATTTAAGCTGATTTTATATTTGTAGTAAGTATGTTTTCTTAGATTTATTTTGTAATCTGGTGGTGGATTTTCTTGCAGTTTTGGATTGTAATTTTTAGTCTTCAACTAACTTTCTTTCCTTCCCAGTTCTAACCCCTCTTTAAAATGTTGTACCTACCTATCTACTGAGGTATAATCCTAATATTTTTATTTTAATTCCGTTTTACCAACTTTTAGTTAATATTTTTTATTAAGATGAATGAATACCTAAATATTTTTTATTAAGATGAATATTTCAAAGAAACAATGAGATTCCCACAAAATCATGGGGTTCAAACATTAAAAGTAACCCCATTCAGATTAAGAAGTAATGAGTCTAAGAAAGATATTATGATTACTGGATGTCCAATTTCTCCAATTACTATGTATAACCACCACTAAAAAAGTAAAGCAAATGCCTGCCCCACAGCCATACAGTTCAAGCCTGAATGGCTTATGAAAAATGAATGGCTGTGTACCAGCTCAAGTGTTGACAAATTGTTCTGCTGGCCTTGTTTATTCATTAAGTACCAAGTGTTCTCCAAAAAAAGTACCTATAAAAACTTATATGATGCAAAACTGGTATGAGAGAAAATCATGCTCTGCAGGGAAACAGCCATAACTTACAATGGGCTGTGTTTATGAGACCATAAGAACTAAGATCTGATAAATTAATAATTTTATTTTTTCAATACTTCTGGGTATAATTTGTCTTCACCTAGTCTTGAAGTCAGGAGCCGCCACTGCTTATTACGTGAAAAATAATTCCTTCAGCACATAGAAAATTGACGTTTTTGATATCAGTTCTTTTTAATCATTCCAACACTTGACGACTATTTTTACACGTAGTGTTTTTTGGGGGATATCACTACTTTTTGATTTAGATAAAATCCTCTGATAGATGAAATAAAAAGTAATCAACAGATAAAAGAAAAAAGACTTTTATTTTAAGGTTGTTGTGATACGCAGTAATATTATAAGACTATCATATAAAATGTTGGCAAATTTATATTGAACTAGTGCCGTTCTTGAGATACAGGGTCGGACGTCCTGCCTAATATCCATATATTTTGACGTATAACTTGTTAACCGTAAATTCCAGAAAAATGAAGTCTGTTGATAATAACTCCTTGTGGTAAAACCTTTCGAACAAGTTAAAACTTGATTTGTTTTTTTCGATACTTTTTTTTTTGTTCGTCCGGCTGCCTGACGAAACCGACCAGAAACTAACATCAAGAGTGTATGTCGAGTTATAAATTGTTCGACAGGTCTTGCCATAAGGAGTTCTTATCGACAAATTTCATTTTTCTATAATTTACGGTTAACAAGTTATACGTCAAAATATATGGATACGCAGGACGTCCGACCCTGTATCTCAAGAACGGCAAGTCGTAACTCACTGAAATTTGTTGTAATGAAATTCTCTCAATGACACCTTTAGACAATATTTCACAAGACACACCATTCTATTTAAGATTTTGAAGTTGGTCCATTTCCAGCCTGACTGGGGCTGTGTAGATATACGGGTTTTGGCGTTTTTTGATATTTTGAGTCGTTTTCGAGAAACTCAGGCTTGAGCGAGACTTTATGGATGCCCTGTATTTGTAGGTAGTTATTTGTAAATTTTGAATGAGATCTACGTAATTTACGATTCAAAATACAAGTAGAGTATAAAACATGGGTCTCATGCAATAACAACTAATGGCTGTAAAATCCAAACGGCTGAAGTTGGTTTGCTGAAATATATATTTTTGGAACCGCCTCGACGACCGGCATCTTTTGGTACCACTTCCACCCCCCCAGCTTAATTTCAGCCCCCCCTAGGGCAGTTTATGTGTTTTGTTGAATTTACGCAATAGTGGGAATCGAAGTGTTGACCTGTAGACTCTGAGAACTGATATTTCATTGTTATATTTGGGATTCGAACCATAGACCTGTGGATTTGCAGCCTTAGCGATTGACATTAAATTACAAAGACCAAGTGTGTGTTCAATTCAGTGTCCAAGTTGAAGCGATATTATTTGTACAACAACAAAAAAAACCTCCGACATTTTTGGGATTCGAACCATAGACCTGTGAACTGTCGGCATAATATTATTTCGTCAAATGCTAATTTATTCATAGCTAGAAAAGCTAACTAAAGGTCTTTATCAGTTCTAACATTGCAACTCAATTCTTCTTATCTATTGTTAACATGCAAACCAGCAGTTGCTATCAAATTTGACCCATGACCTCAGCCAGTGATCACGCCATATCAACGATTCTCTTTTGACTAGTAAACATATACAGGGTGATGCTAGACGTAATTTATTTATTCTTTTTTGCATATAACTTTACTTTTTATTATGATGAAAAGGAGAATAACACTCATCAATAATATGATGATTATAGTTGGAATGAACCAATTTCTTTCTTCTTCTTTTGAGTTATTTTCAATGGTTGTACATAATGTTTCCAAGGCAGACAGGAAATTAATGGAATAATTATTACCCATCAAGTACTCTGTGCAATTGAATACATTGGATGATGAAATTTCAGTACAATCATCGTAAGTTAACTTTAAATGTCTTGCTTTTGATTCCCAACTGTGCACATCATACTGATCCAGGAAAGAAACATTTTGAAAAATCAAACATCTCCTGATCAAGTACATTCCGTACTCACGAGCTGCCAGCAGTAACTGGGTAGCAACATTACTATTCTCATGTTGAAACATGTTTTAAGGCCTAGTCGGTTTGTTTCACCAGTATTTATAGTGTTAATCCACCCGGTATTATATGATTAACCGTTACAACAGATAAGATAAGAAAATCCAAGGTGACTTTGAATGTCTGAGCTTGGAAATCAGTTGAAAAGTTAGTGACCTCAAGTGCGGTTCGCGAATTTTAGTTCGTTTTTTTATATCTATAATGGTTTGTAAAATTGATGGATGCCAATGTCAAAAACAAGACATACCAATTCATTTGATGTATTGGCTAACCCACCATGGAATCGATATCCGTCCGCTCTTCCAGAAACCTTATATTGGTAAGAAAAAAAAAACCCACCATCCCAACTAATAATGATCTAAATACCGTCAATGAAGCAACCTATAACTTTGTACCAGTCGATAATGGAGGAAATGTTTTGGAAGAATTTTTATTCGAAATGCCAAACTTGGAGCAGGAGAGAGTTTTACAACCTCAAACTACAACAGCAACAACAAGTAGTAACTTGGAGCAGGAGAGAGTTTTGCAACCTCAAACTACAACAGCAACAACAAGTAGTAGTAACGTCAAAAGAAGTGTCCCTACAAAGTGCCCACAAGGAGAGGATATAAATAGTTTGTATGCAGAATCAAACAATTAGTTATGAAGAATCATCCGGTAAACTATTTTGGTGAGAGTGAGCTCCATCATGTCATAAGACGAGCATTAAAAAGACATAACATTCAAGAACAACAACAACCTGAAGAGAAAAAAAAATCCAAAAATGAAATTGAAAGTCAAACTGAGAAGGAAGTAAAGAAATTTATGAGAGAATTTCCTCGTCAATCACATGTTCAGAAGTTGATATCTTACTTTGTTGAAAGAAAAACATTTGACAATTTATCACTTTACGTCAGTAAGAATAATTTTCTACCAATAGATGTGGCAAGTAAAACTTATTTGAAACAGAAAACCTTTTCCGAATACAAAACAATCAATGATAAAAATGTGAATGACGTGAAATCAGCATTAGACGAAGTGAAACAAGACAGAAAACAGGATAATGAGATTTTTCAATCAACATTTACATTGAAAAAAACATTTGATGACTACATTGTTGAGGCTGGAGTAAAAGAACAGAAGATCAATGTGGACCTTGCCAAGGTGAAAGAAGATCTTTCGAAACGGATACTGGAGTTGGATAATAAGTTTACGCCTCTTTTGGAACTAAAAAATACAGTAAATGCACATTATAAGCAATTTCATAGTTTGACTGACGCATTGAGAAAAGATCTGAATACTTTAGACAAAAAAGCTCTATACGCAACAACATTTTACAACTATAGAAAAAGTCATGAGTCTGATTTCAAGGATATTGTTAGTGCAAAAGAAAAAAGTTTGAAAACTGAAGTGACTAAAATGATTAAATCATCGCTGTCAGTTCATGAAACAGAATTTAAAACAAAAGTTGATGAAGAGAAAGCAAAAATTCGAAGTGAACTATCGACTATGTTTACTGAGAATTTCAATAATTTCCTTCTTCAAGAGTTGAATAAAAAGAAATTTTTACAACAGTTGCGAAATAATTTACTTACTAGAATCAATACTGAGAAAATACTGTCAGCATTTCTTTCATGTTGGAGTGAAGGCGGTGAAATCACGGATGACATTTTAGAAAAAGTTATAACTCAACTTCGCAACGAAATAATGGAGAAAATGAATGTGGAAATAACCTCTATAAAAGAACAAATTAAGATCTCGAATGAGACAATTGAAAACTACATCAAGTTGAATATAGTTGAAGAGTTGGACAGTGGTATAGGTTTGAAAATTAAAAATCTCATTTTTGAACCTCTCTTGTATGAGAAATTGGAGCCTCTTGTAAAATCAAAAACACCGAAAAAACCCATTGGTGAAGTTGAAGAAAAAGCGTCTATTCTTCCCACTCCAGTAGTATAATGTCAAAACGTGATTTGGTTTTGGAGTTACATCGTCCGGCTAGAAAATTGTTTCCCCACCGGAGAACTCTACTTCGAAATATTCATGATCTTTATCAAGCTGATTTGGTGGAAATGATTCCTTATGCTAAAGAAAATAATGGATATAAATACATACTTACCTGTATCAACTGTTTCTCCAAGGTTTCTTTTTGTGCACCATTGAAAAACAAAACAAGTGCTGAAGTTGCCAAACAGATGGAAAAGTATGTTCTAGAAAAGCTTAAACCCGCTATGATCCCAACCCACTTGCAAACGGATGCTGGCAAAGAATTTTTTGGTCGTCCATTCCGTGAACTAATGCAAAAATACAACATTAATCACTACGCTACATTTTCCCCCATGAAAGCTGCCATTGTAGAGCGTTTTAATCGAACGTTGAAAAGCAAAATGTGGATTGAATTCAATTACCTTGGCTCGTACAGATGGTTGGACATTTTGCCAACTCTTGTGTCTACCTACAATGCCACCAAGCATCGTTCTATTGGAATGGCCCCTCAAGATGTGAACGTGAAAAATCAGAGTCTCATAGCTTTACGTTTGAATAAACCCAAACAAGTTATAGCCAATAGTAAGACTAGTAAATTTAAACTAGGTGATCTTGTACGTATTTCCAAAGTGAAACATTTGTTTCAAAAAGGTTACGAAGCCAACTGGAGTTATGAGGTATTTAGAGTGGTCAAGGTGAGCAGTACTTTTCCCAGGGTATATCACCTAGAAGATTTACATGGGAAACCAATATCTGGTGGTTTCTACGAACAAGAGCTACTCAAAACCTCATACCCAGATGTATATCTTGTAGAAAAGGTTCTCCAACGTAAAGGCAATAAGGTTTTGGTAAAATATTTAGGCTTTGGTCCAGAGGAAAATCAATGGATTCCCACCACCTCTCTTCTACTGCAGAATTAGGAGGAGAAAAAAATGAAAATGAAAACAGAAATATTATATGTAGTTAATTGTAACTTAATTTTAAATTTTTCTATATTGTTATTATTATGAAAATACACATATATGTACAAAAAAGTTTGAGTGATAAAATACATGTTTTTATTTATTTATCTAAACATAATAGAAATAGGCATGAGAAATCAGAAAATATACATTTATAACTGGGTATGGAAAAAAACAAATAAGAGAGAAAACATTAATTTACAGTGTCGTATCCACTATCATTACAAATATATTTCTTAAAATAAGGGTTCTGTACAATATGAGGCGCTAGTCGGTGGGAATTATTTTCCAAAGTATCTTGACCAAGAGCGTAAATGAAAAAATTTACAGGTAAAAAGTATAAATCTCTCGGTCTCAACAAGAAGAAACCATATTCTTGAAATTTTCCAATCGCTTCATTGGACAAGGTTAATGTATTTTTCAATAATTCACTGAACCAATGTTTCATGGCGATTACATTTATACTTGATACTGGAGGAAGAGGGTTTTGCAGAGACAAGTTAACTTTCAATAATTTCAAGTTGGGACAATCTAAATTTTCAATGTTGTAGCATAATTTTCTGGACAAAATAGAATTCAAATATTTTTCTTTTTCTAGACCCTTGACAATGACTTCGGTTGCGTTACACAAAGATGATCGAATAATATTCACTGCTTGATCATAATCAATGAAACCATCATCCCAATTCAAATGATGATAATTTAGCGTAACATTAGCAGCTTCTCGTCTACGGAGTAAATTTAACTTGGTAAATTCATAGGGTGGTTTGAACACAAAATGTTGCACAAAGTCATTATCAAAAAGTTTACTGAATGAAAAACTCTTCACAATAACTTCTTTTTCATTGCCACGAAAAAACTGAATGTCAGCGATAAATGTATTTTCCATATTTATTTAAAAAGAATAAAATTACTTTAGCGATATATTTGATGTCACTTGTTGGAGTGATAAACTAGTAATAGATATGAAAATACATGGGAACATTGTTTTTATACTTAACTTAAATCAAAGTAAAAAAAAATAATATACATTTATTCCAAATCCATTTCTGAAGACTCGTTCTGGAGGCTATAGTGACCAAACGGTAGGGTGTTAATTTTATCAGTCATCAGAACACGTTTATCATCATAATTATTCAGAACAAGTTTGTTCTGCTTAATCGTTGATAGACAGTGATTTTTTGAAACTATGTTGTGAAAAGATTTGTAAAGTTGTATGTTTTCACGCATACACCTTTCAAAATCTTCAAACTTAATTTCACGCTCTGTGACATGTTTCTTAACACCCTTAGCCTTCTTTACAACTTTTCCCTCGTGAACTTGATACGAATAAAGTTTACTCGCAATGCCCACAAATTTTTTCAAAATTTTACCATCCAATTCATCTTTGAACTTTCCGAGTACCTTTTTATTTTGAATTGAAAATAATCGGTGATTCGCCGGGTATGCACTTGTATCTAAATGTTCGGAAAGGCTCGAAAAGTCCTCGTATAAATCGTTTGTAAAAATTTGATAAAAAAATGAATCAGTGTCCATGTAGAGTAACCTTACATTCTCAGGATTGAATTTGGGTTGTACAATATCGTAATGAAATTGGTACATCAAGGTCTTACTGAGGTCGAGGACGCAAACCCCTGCAAAGATTGCTTTGTTAAATCGGATTTGCGTCTTCTTCATTGTAAAGAGAACGAGATTTTCTTTCAATATTTTAAAATCTTCGAAAAATGGACTTGAAATACGTTTTCTGGATAGCCTCCATTCTGTTTCTAACCGTACATTAATCCTTTTACGCACACCTTCGATTAATTTCCCGTAGAGGGCGTTGTTGGCCAATTTGAAGAAATCTTTGGCGAAATCATTGGTTGCATTTTTTCGATGCTCTGTATTCAGATTAATGTACGGAGCTAAATAGTTGCTTTGAGTGAATTTTATTCCTCTATGAATTTTTACAAGTTTCAGGCCATGCTCAAGAGCCTGTTTCAGGGTTAAATAATGAACAACGTAATTATTTTTATTCTCCAAAGTGGTGAGCAGTTTGTGAGCATTGGACGATGGAGATTTCTTACTCTCACAGAGGAAAGGTAAATTCGAGTGTAGATCGTGCAATTCCTTGGTATATTCCACATCTACCTCGAAATAATAACCTACATCATCTTGTGGAGTAAGATCTAGAACGGTAATGTTATCAATTTCTTGTGGACTCAACCACTTGAAATCTTTCAAAGGAAGTTTCTGAATCATGCTGTAGCCATAGAGGTTATTGGCATCTAAATAGGTGAGATAGGAGGATTTCTCAGTTGAAATGAAATCGCTTCCCATATATTTATTGTTTGCCTCGGCGTACTTTTGAATACATTGGCAAATACCACCCCTAACCGCTTGTTCAAAAAACAGGTACATGTCATAGTCCAACAAAAGTTCTATTTCAACTTCTGTTTTCTTAAGCATTGCGTCCATTGTAAGACCAGGCAGGGAGTAGTACCACACAGGATCTAAGCTGTATATATCGAGGGACAGAGTTCGGAATGATTCGAAAATATCTGCCAACAGGAGAACGTCAGTTTTCAGATAAATTTCCGAATATTCTTTCAAGTTTAAACACTTGAAATGTGTCCATACTTTCTGAGCATGATCATAATCTTCCTGAGTTACCGAACTATTTGTTAGAGAGGAATAAAATTCATCAAGAGGCGGCAGCTTATTATCTAACAGTTTACTATAACTATCGAGATATTCGTAACAAAAAATTCCTTTCCTAGTCAATAATTCGAAATCAATATCGGACTGAATATGTTTCCTTGTGTGTATGAATTTTTCTTTGGATAGTGTTTTACTCAATTTGTCAAGACTGCTCGACAAAAACCGAAATGAATCAATGAATCGAACACTAAGATTGTCGCTAACTTTTTTTGAAAAGGAAACATATTTTTCCATTGAATTTGGAATTATATCGATTTTTTGACCGTCATAATTCAAACCATTTATGATTAAATGACTGTCGTAGCCTGAGAAGTTGTGTGCTACGACAGGAACAAATTTTTCGTTTCTAAATTTCAAGTTGCATTTATTGCAAAGGACCTTTCGAAGTCTTCCATCACCATAGTGGTAATGGTCCCTTACTTTCTTCAATGTATCTGAAAAAGGTCTTTTGCAATGTTCACACTCGGTGGTTTCATTGAAACGTCGCCAATCATCGGGTGAAAGGTTGAGTGGAACTTGCTCTTTGTAAAACTCATCAATTTTTTTCACATCTTCAATCAACATCTTGAAAAATATTTCAACAACATCCTCATTTTCATCTTTAGCCGTGTATGTAACCAACTTGTTTGTATTGGGTCCAATCACATAGTAGGAAAAAGAAAAAGGAATATGTTGTTGGGTGGTCAAAGTGTATGAATCAATTGATGAGGGTTCACATGAGCTAACTTTTTTCAAAATGCACTCGAAATCTGTGTAAATAATAAAAGGAATTTTTTGTTCAAACTGAAAATGTTCAAACTTTAAAATGTTTTTACCCGGTTCCGGCATAATGGCAACACAAGGAGTTTGTTTACCGCATAGATTTCTATGCTCCACCAATCTCGCCTCATTTCCGAATGCGGTAAAACACATTTTACAGAAAAACCGGGTTACATAGTTTTTTTTTTTTTCTTTATAGTGAAATCTGGTTATAAAAACCGTTGAAATTTTTTATGAGGGAATAATGATGCAAGCCTTTTTCATCACATGTTAATATTAAATCAACATGGATTGGCTTCTCCTCTTTGCAAACTTTCAGAATGAAAACATTCTTTTTCTTTTCTTCTTCTTCAGCACCAAGAACATTGATGGACATGAAGGAATTATTTTTTTCAAAACAAGTTACTTGCTTTAAACTTGTATTAGCAAGTATACCGTCAAAATTTAAAGTTTGAACATTTTCAATAGCGAGCTGAATACATTTCTTAAAACTATCAAGTCCATGCTCAAAGGTATGCAAATGTTTACTTCTCCGTAGAAATGATGGAACACTGTCGAGAGTGAAAGGTAATCTATCCGCGATTTGCTGTCCATCACATTGATGCTCATGAAAATGTTTTTCAATGAGAAAAATGGATAGACAGATTTTGCAGACAAAAAATTTAATTCGACTTTTATTTTCCAATGTTGCCGGTAGCGTATGACGCATTAATTCATTGAAATTATTTATATATGTAAAGTGTGAAACGTCACCATTTCTAAGCAAAAGTAAATCATTCGAACTGTGGACATTATCAACTCTGGAAATGCGAAACGGTTGGATCACTTTGTTTCTATCGACTACGTAAACATTTACTGCTACACCCGGATTGTTACCTTCGAAAATATCGAGCTCGTCAATTTTAACTGGCCACGATAATCCCGACCAATTGTATTTACTGTCAAGATCTCTATAGTTTTCCTTATATCTACGTTTTTTCCAATCGGAAATAAACTTTACCAACATTGAATATTTAAAGCAATAGTTGTCGTTGATTTTGACATTAAATACAGTTTGTCGTTTTTTCTGAAGAAAATCCGGAGTCTCAATAAAGGTTCCACAGCGAATTGGTTGGTATTTGAGGAAAGAAAGCTGAACTCCTCCGATGGATTCCATTGTCCAACCGCTTCCTTTCAATTCGAAATCAAGCATTTCCGACAGTAAACTCTGTACAGCCTCCTGCCATACATTATGAAAGTCTACACTTTCACACACTATTAGGTTTTTTGTTTTGAACGAAGCAAGTTTAATTTCGTCTTTTTTGGTGATTTGTTTGAAAAAAACAAATAATCGAGCCGAAAATTTAAAACTTTGATAATTTCTCAAAATCTCATCCTTCAACTCCATTATTTTGTCTTTCACAAACTCTTGAAGAAATTGATTTGTGTCTTTGTAAATAACATTTTTGACAAAATATGTTCTAATGTTATTTGAAAAGGCAGACTCTAGTAATGTAACATTGTCAGGGTAGCTGTTGAAAATGTTTCTTTGATGCCGTACAGAGTTAAAATGTTCCTTCCTTTGAGCATCACTTGTAAAACTATAATGTTCATTACATATTGTACAGAACGCTATTCTTATTTTGGGAATATCCATTTCACACCTTGAGAAGAGATAAAATTATAAAGAAATTAATATTTGAAATTTAAAAAAAAAAAACAAGTTTACATCTATGTGTCAATTTTTTAAAAAAATTTATATATTAATCAAACAATATTTCCCAAATGGATTTTTTCCAAGCCTCATAATAGATTCGTCTATATCTATTGGTAGTTATTTCCTCATGACATAACTCTTGAAATAAATCAAATCTTGTTAATACATCCTTGATGCTATGTAAGAAAACTTGTCTAAGTTGTTTATGGTAACAATCGTCATCATCATTCTTTTCTGGGGTTTCATTACATTTACAAGGACGATCTAGGTAACATGAATATCCACGACATTTAATCAAATATATTAAATCTTCAAAACAATGGAGAAAATGATGAAAAAATAATGGTGGTAGATTTAATTTTTTCACGCGTGGTTTAATGTAAAAATAAAAAAAATTGACGGAAGATTCGAAAGTCTCTTTTTCGATATAATTTATAATTTCATCAGCGTGAAAATTGAAAAAGTTAAATAAACTTTGTCTTAATGCAAGTTTTTCTAATGTATCCATCGTTTTTTCAAAAATTGCAAATGAAAGTAATGAAAAAAAAAAAAATATTTAAAAGCGATCAGGTAAAAATCAATAGTCCAAGAACTCTAAACCTATTTCTTCATAAAAAAAAATTGAAAAATTTTCATAATCAGAATTTATAAGGTAACAAATCTTTTGACACACTTCATGAAGATCTTCATGATGCTTACATTTTGAATTTAATTTACAATACTTTGCAGACTTTGTTACATTTATAAATAAATATTCCGCAAATTTTTTAAATTGTTCATTCAGTTCAATCAAAATTTTAAATTTTAAGCTTTCAGGAATAAATATTGACTCTAAAATTGATTTGAGTTTATTTTTAAATTGATTTTCTTCACCTTTTAGAGTATTGTTATAGAAATCATTAAAAAGTCTACAATCACTGCTATCACCATCAAAAATAGCTTTACTATAAACATGAATCCATACGTGTTCCTCAGCAATAATTTGACATACATTTTCAAGATAGCTTAAGATTTCATAATTTTGCCAAAAGAAAAAACTAATATATCTAACAGTAAGTTTACTTAATGATATCATAATATTATTTCATAAAATTTTTGAATAACACTGAGAAATAAATTAATTTACATACCATGAAATTTGAAAGAAAAAAAAGAGTCAAACTACTGTAAGTTTAATTTTCTCTTCTTCAGCAGATTGGTTAACTCTTCTTCTTCCCGACAATTCAAGTTTGGCCAGGTAACCTTGATGATTTCGAAATCTCCCTCTGCTTCTTCTAACTTTTCCTTGATTTTTATCTGTCCAATTTTATAATTAGGTTTAAAAACTATTTTGTCTTCTTCAAATTTAATGTCTTTATCACTTACGTTAAACTTTTTCTTGATTAATAATTCTAATAGTCTTTTATTATTTAACACCTTCAATATAATTATAGAACTCATATTCAAAATAAAAAAACACTTTTCTTTTTTTTTCGGATAATGTTCCTTTATAATTATTTACACATTTCACATAAAATAATAAGAACAAAATAATATTAATAAATGGTTGGTTTAATTATACACACACACACACTGAATGTTTCACAAACTTAATTTTTTTTAGTTGAATATTTTTCTACTTGTAGGGTAATATTACTGACTATGTGTTTGAATGAATAACATTATTGTCAAGTCCAGCTTTATATATGATTGCCTTATCTGCCTCTGCGTCTGATATCAAGCAATGTGAGCTTGCAGACAACGTGATATCGGGCAATGTGAGCTTGCAGACAACGTGATATCGGGCAATGTGCTCTTGCTAGCCACGTGATATAATTTAACAACCTCTCAAGTTTATCTCAAGTGTATTTTCTTCTGACTAGTAAACATATACTGGGGGGTGTATTAGTTAACAAAAAAAAAAAAAAAATCTACATTATTTTCTGGATTGTATTGGTTAGTGGATAAAGTCTTACAACTGCATCATGTATTATTAGAGCGTACAGGGTTGTTTTTTCAGTAACATTTGCAGCTAATTCGTATTCAATGCGAATATCTACTGTAGAGCTGTGTTTCCATAGTTCGGACTGTTTTGAACAATCAATAACCACAATGGGGGCTTTCGCTAAATAATCTTTATAACTAAGATACGGTTCACTGATTTTTCGATAGTAATTCTCTTGGAAATCACAATACATTAGATAAAGAGGAATGTACTTCTTCTGTTCAAAGTCAATATTTAAAGACTCGTAGGGGAAACAAACAGAGTTGAGATAGACTTTTATATTCTTAAGCTTTACATGGTCAAACATAGATGGATCCTTTGTCAAGCTGTTGTCCCGGTCTGTTTGGAACCCTAAAAGTATAAATCTAGGTTTGTCTTGCGCATTACTTGTCTTTACTGTCCAATTGATCTCTTTACTTGCTGGTAAATTCGGATAGTAATTCAAACTCCATTTTCTAAAGCTCATGTCAATCGGAATGTTTCTCTTGTACTGAGAGAGCAGCTCCAGACGTATGGGATCGCTGACTTGAACATGTGGTACCTTCCATACTACTTTTGTGAGTTGAACTTTTGCATCTGTTACAGCAGCGGTACCCGTAGATAATAGAGCATCCTTGGAACTCTTGGATCGCATTAAAATCAAGTCCAGACGTTGATTGAGCAGAATTTTATCATAGTTTTCAGCGAAACCCAATAGATATTTCAGTTTGAGATATCCACTAAAGGTATAACTTGTTGTAATTTCAACTGACTGTCCTGATGTCTCATATTTTTTCATTTCATCGCTTGAGTATGATGGATATGCTTTTAGAGTGGATGTGATGCCAACATTTTTATTAGAATCGATTTCAACACTATTCATTTCCAAGCGAATCTCATCAAACAGGAAGCACAGTTCATTGTTTACAAACTGAATGGATTTATTAGCCTCCAGATTGGTTCCATCTTCTTTTACGATTTTTCCTTCAATGTAGATTCCCGATTCACTTAGCAGCAGATATGAGCTTTCCTGGTTAATACTGATGATGATATTGTCTGTACTGTCCAAGCTGATACTTGTGTACGGTCCATACGTATGACTTTCATAACGAATTATATTTTCATCGTAAGTCACACGATTGTTCAAATTCAAAATATTGTCTTCAATGTTCATTTTTGTTTCACACTATAGCCTAAGCTTTGTAGAATTTTTACACTCCTTTTGGTAAGTTTCTTTAGTTTTATTTTTTTTTTATTACTTTTCACTTGTATAACACTTGTTGGAATGACCTTAAGGAGAGTGGGCACACTCTTTTTATTGCTTTTCACACGTTTCATCACAATCATATTTTCAAATGTAATTCTAACGATATCTCTTCACCTCGAAAGTCTATTAAATTATGTCTTTCGTCAACAAGCTTCACAATCAATCTGTCAATTTCATCTGTATTGAGTGGTAAATATATAACATTGTTGGGAACTTCTGTGATCCGGAAACCAGGTGGTACATTCAGGAAATATTTATACAAACAATTACTGGACACACCGTCTTGATAGGAACCATTGACTATGTTTACGTCAATTTTTATTGTATTTATTTTGGAAATTTTCAAAGTATTTGTTGAGGTCAGCATAGTGTGTGCAATGTATATTTCTTTAGGGAGTCCAAGCATATCGGCAAGTGATCGCTCCTTGAAATCAACATTATACTTGCACCAAAATAAACATTTCAGAGTGTTTACATTGGGTTTAATAGATATCGCATTTTCACCCAACTTGGATTTCAAGTAACTTTCAATATCCAATAGTTCGTACGTTCCTTCTTCTATTTCAATGTCAATCCAATCTTTACTATCGTCCTGATATCTGAAAACATTGTTTGTCCGATCAATGTTTGGAATACTATTGTAGGTTTGAAATTGTGTCAAACCAATAACAGCATCTGTTGAAACTTTTAAAGGAGGAAATATTGAACACACAATTTCAGATTGTCTAGAAGTTATATGAAAAATTCTGCTGGACATGTTTTTTTTTATTTATTTGTTAAATAATTCAATAGTTTTCTGAACAATATATTTCAAACACAAGTGTCCACAATTAACTGATCTGTATTTCTGTTCTCGCTCATAGTTATAGAAAATTTTACACCCATTAAGGTATACTCTTATTTCTACAGGTGGACGCAAGTTGCCAAAACTATCATAATAAAAGGCAGAGTTATTTTTCTTCAACATGGCTACCCAATGAGTGCCGGGTCCACTTGATTTGTCAAGATTAATAATCATTACTTCATTTGTTCTTGGTTTTGACGGGAGTTGATTCAAACTGTAGATGCCTCGAAAATGTGGAACATTGATTTCACGAATCTTTTTCAAAATATCAATGTTTGTCAACGCTCTCCGAGGCAAATCATTTAGTTTTTTGACAAGACATTAAAATAGTTTGAGTATGGTTTTATGTACAACCCCTGTCCACTTTTAATAGGAGTAACAGCACCCGAAGAACCAGCAGCCTTGAAATCTGCGATTGCTTTTGCAATACCACTAACACCGCCAGCAATGGATCCGAGGGCACTTAAACCAGCAAGTATGGGGATAGCAGCCGGCAAGAATCCACCTGACATTGTCTTGGCTATTCTGAGTCTTCTCGGAATTTTCTTGTTTACTTTATTCCCCCGGATAGCTTTACGTGCAGCCATCAGAGCGTGTTTACTAATCAACTTGAGATTATCACTTTCTCCAGCAGATTTCATTCCTAGCGCAGCAGCTTTAGTTAGTTTTCGAAAAGTCATTGTTGTCTTCTTTTTGCGACGTAGACCAGCGCCCATTTTTCTTTTAACTTTCATAGCGTTAGTCACGAACAAGGCAGCAGCTTTTTCCGGCAAGTTTGAATCTCTGGCCAACACTCTCTGCCAAGCTTTGTTTTCCAATTCCCAATCTGCTTGCTTACGATCGGCTTTCTTGTCAGCGTATTTGAGATCGTGTTCTTTACAGGCCGAATCCAACGAATTAATTCCTTCTTGATCTTTTCTTTTATCCAATCTTGTTCCTGGACCACAGAATCTGTACGACGGAATGTGAAGTTCAAATGGTAACTTATCAATCAACTTATTTAAGAGACCTTTTCCACGTCTGCGAATCATTAACAATAAAGTGATTGTTGTGAAACATTGGTTTATATAGAAAAACAAAGAAAGAAAAAAAAAATCAGTAATCATGAAAACAAAAAAATGTAAAGAAAATTTAAATGTTGAAAATTTTGACTTTGTCAGCGAAGTGAAATCAAAAAATAAAAAAAAATGGAAATTTTTTTCCAAACAATGTACGAGCCTTAATTGTCGGTCCAAGCGGATCGGGTAAGACCAATCTTCTGCTGGCTCTCTTGTTACATCCAAACGGATTGCGCTTTGAAAACGTTTATGTGTACTCAAAATCATTTCAACAACCAAAATATCAATTTTTAGAGAAAATTTTGAATGGAATCAAAGAGGTGCAACTCAAAGTATTTACAAACGATGAAGATATGATTCAACCGTGTGAAACAAAGAAAAATACTGTTTTTGTAATGGACGACATTGCTTTTGAGAAACAAAAAAATATTAAACAATTTTTTTCCCAAGGTAGACATTTCCTCGTTGACATCATTCTTCTAGCGCAAACTTATTCAGCTATTGGTAAACAATTGATTCGAGATAATGCAAACTTTCTATGTATTTTTCAACAAGATCCCCTCAACATGAAACATATTTATTCCGATCATGTTTCTGATTTGTCTTTTGAAAAGTTTAAAGAGATGTGTCAGTATTGTTGGAAATCGAAACATGGATTTCTCGTATTGGATAAAGAATCCGACAGCAAGTCTGGGCGGTTTCGATGTGGCTTGGATAAATACTTCATAGATATATAAGACAATGATTGCAAATGTAGAACTTATTAGACATGAGTCTTTCAAAAGAACTGAGTGAAGCGAAAATTCTCGCTAAAAAAATTAGTGACGCGCAGAAAGAAATACGAGCTAAAACATTATCCCTTAAAATTGGACAAGATGAACAATCAAACAGTATTAAAAGTTTCTTGAAACCAGTATCAGAACCATTGACTAAAATTGCCCAAAGTAAAGAGAAAAAAATCAACTTTCTGAAGAGATTACAAGAACAGAGAACAGCAGCATCATCAGGTGTACCATCAATCAAAAGAGAACCAATATCTTCGCTCAGACGAATACCTGAACTCTTGAAGAAATTTGACAGTCCATCGAGAATCAGAAGATACAATGATGAAGATGGTCAAACGTCTGATTCCGAACGATATGCTAGTCCACTAGATACATGGTCCTTAGGTGAACAATCGACTATTCAAACGCCAGACATACAACTTCCAGGCACCTCAACGTCATATCAACAGTCGAGTCCTGGTTACGATAGAAAACTGTTCGATAGACGATACAATCAAATGATTTTTCCAAGTCCAACAACAGGCTCTCCATTAAAAATGAAGTTAAAACCATCAAGATTAAGTATATCAATGCCTAGCTCACCAAAACCTTCTTTGGAAGCCCTAAAAAGAGGACCATTACTGGAACGAAGAAATACAATGTTAACACCACCGCCACCACTATTATCTCCGTCACTTGAACAGGAGCAACCTCAAAATTATTCCATGAATGAACCAATGCTGCAGACATCACCACCACCACCACCAACCATTGAAGCCGATAACACTCAGAATAGTTTGACACAAAGCGCAACCTATTTCATACCTATGAATTCAAAGACAACAAAAAAAGCTTCTTTGATAGATCGTTTTTTAAAAGCATTAGATGATCAAGCCATCGTAATCGATAAAGTTACCGGTATCAAAAGAAAAGATGGAAAATATTTCCTAGGAAAAAAAGAAATTGCATTTTTTAAGACACCTAACGAACACATACGTATTGGTCAAAATAATTATCCAGTCACTCGCGGACTTATGGAATTATTGTTTCTCAAACAACCAAATCAAGAGAACTATACCAATCTGGATGAAAGAAATTACGTGAGAATTATAAAGGATACTAAACTTGAACCTTTGTCAAGTAAAATACAACAATTTCAGGGATCGGGTTTACCAAATATTATGTTTGACAGTAATCGTAATAAGGAATTTGTTTACTTTAATGATCCCAATGAGTTAGTAGAGAGACTTTTACTCTTGAAAAGGTCACAAGCTGCAGGCAATTATCTAGCCCACATAAACGAAATAAATTCAATTTTAGAAGAACTCAAAGAATGTAATGTAATTAATTAAATCGAGAGGGAAAAAAATAAATTGAATTCTTTTATTACGTCTAGCATCACCCTGTATATGTTTACTAGTCAAAAGAGAATCGTTGATATGGCGTGATCACTGGCTGAGGTCATGGGTCAAATTTGATAGCAACTGCCGGTTTGCATGTTAACAATAGATAAGAAGAATTTAGTTGCAATGTTAGAACTGATAAAGACCTTTAGTTAGCTTTTCTAGCTATGAACAAATTAGCATTTGACGAAATAATATTATGCCGACAGTTCACAGGTCTATGGTTCGAATCCCAAAAATGTCGGGGGTTTTTTTTGTTGTTGTACAAATAATATCGCTTCAACTTGGACACTGAATTGAACACACACTTGGTCTTTGTAATTTAATGTCAATCGCTAAGGCTGCAAATCCACAGGTCTTTGGTTCGAATCCCAAATATAACAATGAAATATCAGTTCTCAGAGTCTACAGGTCAACACTTCGATTCCCACTATTGCGTAAATTCACCAAAACACATAAACTGCCCTAGGGGGGGCTGAAATTAAGCTAGGGGGCTGAAAGTGGTACCAAAAGATGCCGGTCGTCGAGGCGGTTCCAAAAATATATATTTCAGCAAACCAACTTCAGCCGTTTGGATTTTACAGCCATTAGTTGTTATTGCATGAGACCCATGTTTTATACTCTACTAATACAAAAGTATTGATCCAAATAAATGCTTTATTTAGACTGTCAGTGGCCAGCCTCCGTGGCGTAATGGTTGTAACTACTGCCCGTAGTCCAGACATTTCGAGTTCCATTACCGGTTGTTGCAGACTTTTCTAATATTTTTTTCCCCTCTAAACACGTGAGTCTGGAATCACAGCCCTCCAGGCTGGGTGAGGTAAATGTAGGTAACTGGAACGATTCCCAGCGAATGGAGGGTAAAACCCTCCCCTGACTAGTTCAAATCAGGACGTTAAAACCAAAATACGATCAACTGGTCACAATCGTTTTAAAATGAGGTTGGTGTGATAAATGGTGCTTCTTTTGTGGGACTTGAACCAGTTAATAGTAATGAAGAAAAAAACATACCTATTTAATCTTAAAATCCATTAACAATAATTCATTAATAATCAACTAGTGTTTTAACCATGTATTGAAAAATTAGTAATGAACTCGTTAAAGAACGGACAATTCTGTTTCGTGGTTTTGTTTACAATACAATTTTAATTATATTATGTACCTACGTACATGACCAATTCGATCTTGGTAAAAATAAAGAGAGAAAATGAAAGTGCCGAGTATTATTATGTGTTCAGAAATGTTGACCCATATATTTGCCTTACTTTGAGTTGCTAAACATGGTGTCATTTCAGCATAATCCGTAGATATAAACAGAAGAAGTGAGAAATTGTACGAGATATACATTTAATAATTATGAATTAATAGGCTAGCATATATCCATGGAATATACCCTGAAAATTTCAGCTCGATCGGACAAAAATGCAACTTATATCACGTTTCATACATAGGTAGATGGATAGTTAGATTGTGACAAATAAATTAATGTTGATCGAGTTAAACCATACTCACTTCGTTCGAAATTAAACGGTCATAGGAGGTTGACTCAAACTGGAGCAACTACTGTTTTTTTTTCTCACGAGAATACCGGACATCCAAAGTACAGAGTAAAAAAAAATCTACCTAGCCGGGATTCGAACCCAGGTCACCTTGCAAACTTTGTAATTTACCTACACCAGTCAACGACCACCACAGAGACTGCTCAATACATAATATTTTATTATATTTATCACTAGCGGGCTGCACCCGCTTCGCCAAGCCATCACACACACACCACCCATTCATCACACACCACACACCACACACACACAAACCACACACATACAAACCACACACACACACATCGACACACACCTATTCACACACACACACACATCCACATCCACACACACACCCATACACACACCACCCACACACACACACCACACACACACACACCACAACACACCACACACACACACCCACACACATCACACACACCCACACACATCACACACACCACACACCCACCCACACACATCACACACATACACACACCCATCCACACACACATCCACACACACACACCCACTCACACACACAACACAACACACCACACCACACCACACCACACCACACCACACCACACACAAACCACACACACACCACACACACACACATCCACACACACACATCACCACACACACACATCACCACACACACACATCACCACACACACACACACACACACACACACACACACACACAAACACACACCACACACGCACACACAACATCATCGCTGTAATTTCAAAATCCCGAGCAAATCTATCATAGCAGATATTGATAATGTAGCAAACTGGCCCATATTTCGAGAACGGTTTGTCAGAATATGGAAACAAAGGGCTCAAATAAAATCATGTGATGTTCTCAGACAGTTTTTAAAATAAAAATATAGGTTCTCGCGATAATTTCTAAGTTCCGTGCTGGAATCTGTAAAAAAACGTGAAAAGTCTGAAAAAATGGTCGAAATTTCGAACATTCTGGCTTCTATCTCGAGATCGGTACGTCAGAATGTGGCCTAATATGAATTATATGAAAGCTAGTTTTGTCTAATGTGTTATTAAATAATAAAAAATATAGGTCCTCGCGACAAATTTTAAGTTCCGCGCTGGAATCTGCTAAAAAACGTGAAAAGTCTGAAAAAAAGGTCCAAATTTCGAACATTCTGGCTTATATCTCCAGAACGGTACGTCAGAATGTGGCCTAAAATGAATTAAATGAAAGCTAATTTTATCTAATGTGTTACTAAATAATAAAAAATATAGGTCCTCGCGATAGATTTCAAGTTCCAGAGCAAAGACTGTCTTAAAATCGGACCCTTCCTCAAGGCAATACTCGAGGAAGGTCATAACTCAAGGACGGTTTGGAATTTTGGACTTTTGAAAGTTTTCCTGGTATTGTACGGCAATTTAACTTGGGGTCATCTCTCATCAATTTTTTGCTATCTCTTACCGTTTCGCCTAAACAATTCGGACACACAAAGATAAATTACAAAGATACAAAGCCCGTCCATATTTCTCATTTATATATAGAGATTTGATCTGCAAATCAATATTTTTGCTTCTTACTGGCCAATATTTTATACACTGCTCATAATTATAATATAGATCTAGTTTACCTCTTGATGTAGAAACCTTTTAATGAATTTATAAAACGTTATTATTCCCATTCTAACAAAGCGGTCTGTTGGCAGCTTGGATGAAGCAAAGACGATAGACTCCTACCCATATTTTAAGTTCTATGTGCGGCGAAGATTTTTTTGTTACTCTCATTAATCTTAATTCAGTTTTTTCTTTTTGTGTCTCACACTGTCGTTGATTTTTCTAAAATTTTATTTACATCATATTATAATTTTCCGTAATTAGACCTTTAGAAAGAACCTTCAGTCATGCACGTGGGATAACTAGGCGTGACTCCAGGGTTAATTATAGATATTCCTTTAGAGGACTTTAAATACTTTTCTACTTGTTTCAACCATCTGAAATTAAGTGATCTCATTTCCTTTGACTAGACCTTTCTAAAAACACCAGAAATACATCTCTAGGATAACAATAGACGGCTCTGGGCTCCATAATAAGTATTCCTTTCAAAGGCTATAACTCAAGTTCGGTCCAGTGTAATACTTTAATTATATTTTTATATTTTTTCCTATGGTAAGACCTTTCGAAAAATACCACAATCGCAGCTCCAAGATAACCAGGGGCGGCTCTGTGCAACTTTTCGGTTTTATTTTAGAAGGCTATATCTCCTATCCTATAAAAAATAAATACTTGAAACTATAAAAGGTATGCAGAGATAAAAATTCCCTATTCAAAAACGTAGCTCACGTCTTTCCACGATAAGCACACGTTGCTGTACCCTTGACAGAAAATTGGTCTGAAAAAAAAAAAAACCCGTATGAAAAATTTCATGAAATTCAAGATTTTCGGCGTGGCTAGAAAACGACTTTAACTGTACGTAGAAACCTCGCGCTTTCGTGAAACACAATCTATTTTCGCGTCTCATTACGAATTCGAAATAAAAATTGATAAAAGTTTGCGGGAAGTGTGCGAAAACAATAAAACAAAATACATATAAACTCTGTTTCGTGTTAATGTAGGCCGGTAGGCTGGCGCTGCTTGACGAGCGCTCGCCTCCCGGCGAGCTTGATTAAATTTAATTTGTCCTCAACCCTTTCAACCTATGCTCTCAGAGAATAGGTTCGACTAAGTTCTGATGGGAAAATAAGTAGTGGCTCAGAACTCGAGTTAGATTTGATGACCAAAATCCACCACCCTTATGCTACACCAATGCACCATCCTCCAAACTAAAGTCCGAATTATTTCATCTCGGCTTCAGTATCTGAAATAAAAATGTCTATAAATCAAATAAATTAAGGAACCATCACATATGTATATTGGGTAATCAACTAATCATGCTATCTCTGCTAACCAACGTATGAACAACAGGTTCATATCTCCTGAGATTTCTTCCTATTCCTGGTACATCCTCTTTAGTAATTCAGAATCCAAAAATTAGAAACAGATTGCAAGAGGGTGGTGATTATGAGCAGGTAAGCAGTCGCCTACTTGTTTACTTTTTCCTTTTCAGGACTAGGGGTCTCAAAAGAGAAGATCAAAAGCGAGTTGAACATAACATATGCACAATTGAGGAAATAGAATAGAGGCAATAAAAAATGGGAGAACCCCAACCTGTACACTGGTGTTGTTATACTTTAAGAAGACACTTTTTAAAATAAACATTCAGTACTGTTTCATTTTATTTTTCACAATGATCTTTTTTTTCTTTTTCGCGCAATTAGAGATTTTTGGTTGAACACTGAAAACAACAGCGATATGATCAGAAAAAAATCAAAAGTTGCCAGCAGGGACGCAACAGAGAATAAAATAACCGAAATGATAAAATGCACCTCACTTTTTCACATGTATCAGGATGTAGCTGCTGGAGCTGGGCACAGCCATGCCAGTTCCCAGGTAGCGGAGTACGGGGGTTCACCTGTTGCTCAGGTGTTGCGGGCAGGAGTTCCCACGCTTGTGTACCCACCAGTGGCGGAGTATGGGGTGTTGACAGTGCCGGATTAAGGCTGCGCGGGGCCCTTGGCAATTTCAAGGCGCGGGGCCCCAAAATTGTACTGAGTTTATGATAAAATACTATTTTCAGAACCTTGAAATCGAAGCCAAGTGTCCTGAGCACCAATCCATAATAGTATCCAAAACGACGTTTATAACACCGAAGGCAACATTTTTCCCGAATAATAGTAGGAATATCTAAATATGTATTATGAAAAGAATATGTGTAGAAAGATGTCATTAGTAAGATCTGTAGAAAGTAGATCATCTATTACTATGAAGATTTTATCGCTAGTATTGAATGCTACTTTTTTAAAAGGTAACTTTCCAAATTAATTTCAAACAATCAAAAGACACAAAGATTTTTTTCTTGCATGTCTTGAAGAACAATCCAAACCATCAAGATAAGTAAATTTGACGGCGCAGCAGGCGAAATTTTTGTAAGGTTATGGGGTAAACTGTAAAGTACTCGGAAACTAAATACAAAAAGATATCTTGAAAAATTCATGAAAAGCGCCGCAGGTGACTATGATGAAGATCATTGGTTAAGAGTCGATAAAGCCGATCACTGAGCACTCAGATGGCACTGGGTTTGATGGCAGAGATTAACTAATGCGATAATCACATCCTTTGTCAATATTATTCTTTACAAATACGAGTAATTATATTATATTAAAAAAAGAGCCGCAGGCAAAAGGTACGGAGATCTACCTATTTTCATATATGTGGTCGATTTTAACCTGTAAGTACACGCGTTAAAAATCCGAACGTCTGTACACGCGCGATGAAAAAAATTCTCACACCTGGTTTTGCTTCGTATTTCGTTCTGCTTGAAGAATTATGTAATATTTTTAAGATAATATATTAAGTTGACTAATGTATTTAAACTATATTTAAAGTAGTTTTAGCAACTTTTTTTCCAAATGATTGCAGTTCGAACCCCTGATTTGACGTTTTTCTTATTTTCCAAAATTTATTCATCGTTAGCCATACTGACATAAGTTTTTAGGGCAATTCACAGTATATCTTATATTCAAGAATATTATGTTATTATATTTGTTTAGGTACTTCTAAAAGCTAAAAACAGAAACGATAAAAATATAAATGTACTTAGATCATACCAGGAGGTAGGTAGGTACCCATTATAATAGGTGAAGAAAGATTACAAAGAATACTAATTATTTCAGTATTTAGCAAAAAAAGTGTAGGGAGGTACCTAATTACCTAATATTATTACAACTAAATTTTATTAATGTTAGTTAAAAATTTCTATTTTGTTAGTTAAAAATCATTATAATAATTATTATAACAATAGTGAACAATCACGAATTAGGTAGGTAAACACACTAATTTTCTTTAAAAAAATATATTTTTTTCATTCAAAACAATTGTTATTATTATATAAATTAATTATTAAAACTAATTATTATAAATATTTAATTAAATTAAACTAAACAGTTAGTAAGAGAAAAAAAAACTCTCAAAAAAAAAAAGTTACGTCTGTACTGTACACGCGCGATGAAAAAAATTCTCACATTTCAGACCGATCTGAACTTTTCGCCACGTCACGTCACGGGCAACAGAAATTGAAAATAGCTCAAGGGACTGTGGATACATCTAGATAAACATATTATCAACAGCTACTCCAGGTCCCTACAGGTTAGGACCAATATTGATCAAGTTCTAGCGTTTTTGCCGAGCGTGTGAGAATTTTTCCCTATGTGCGTGTACTCACGGGTTAAAGGGGGCCCCGCGGTTTTTCTTTTAATATTTTGTTCAACTGGCTGTGATTTTATTTAATATTAAAATCTAGAAAAACCGAGTTAAAGGTCATTCAAAAACACTTATAATTTATGTAAGCTGCCCGAAACGCGGGGTCCCCAAATTCGCGGGGAACTTGGCATCTACCAAACCTGACATATTGGTAGGTAACCGCTAATGTCTATGTGGTTGATCATTGTTTATTCAAGGAATAGATAATAATAGGGAGCCCCGCGCTTTTCTTTCAATTTATGTACTTTGCTGTGAGTGTGTGATTTCACTTTTATTTCTTCTTCTTTTTTTTACTCATTATCCGAAAGTACCTAGTGTAAGCTTTTAAAAAACCCATAATACCTAGTGTTAAGCTTTTTAAAAAACTCACAATATCTAGTGTAAGCTGCTCAAGCGCGGGGCCCCCTAAAGCGCGGGGCCCTTGGCATCTGCCAAATCCGCCATATGGGTAATACGGCACTGGGTGTTGAGACGCTTGTGTACCCACCAGTGGCGGAGGTATGGGGTATTAAGACGCTTGTGTACACAATAGTGGCGGAGGAGGTATGGGGTATTGAGACGGGAGAGTCCCTAAGTTCCTACTCAACCGTGCATGTGCTGTTTAAGGGTTTCGTTGACTTAATGCATGTAATAACTTGAATATGGACGACAGTAGAAACATTTTACGTTCTTTGTCGATTTCCATGTTCAGTTTCACAACCTGACATGCCTACCTTGGTCATAGCAATGTGGCTAGTGTCATAGTAATAATATTTTTTACTGTGTAACATAATAGGTATCTTTTTCCAAACCTTCAATTCTTCATTCAGTTACAAAATTTCAAGCAGGTATTTGACCCGTGTCTGTAAACTCCTATTCCTTGTTCCCCTCCCCCTCCTTTAGGACCTTCTTGTTCTGTACGATTTAAACCTTAGTCTGGGATTTTTTTTTTTTTTTTTCAAGTGATAACTTTTATATAGCTGTGAGAATTGTTTTGTTTCAGGAGGTGTTTAAGCAGTTTAGGAGATTGGGTTTGAATGATAAAACAGCTCCACCTTGTATCTATGTATGTGAAGTTCTTTGAATTGTACCTGTGTTTCTTCATTGTACTGGGTCACGCTTTAGGAGGAGAGAAATCTTTGTTTGATGTAGTTCGTGTCGTGTGTCATTAGTAAGGAAGAGTGTACCTACCTACCATTTTGGAGTACAACAATTTTCATAATCATCTTTTCACTCTTTTCTCAACACGTAGCTTCAGTGTTTTTTTTTTTTTTTTTTTTTTGGAAGTTATCATGCATGAACAGCATGAATGAGATGAAAAAACGTCTCCAATATGAATGAAGTTGTCTACGCATAATATTACGTCACATGAGAAAAGGGAGAAGGAGAAATGGTAGGTTCTGTACGAGACAACATGGCACAAATGGCACATCCACTGATACATGAGCAAAGATAATCCAGTGGTGCTTCCATTTTTGTGCTTTCATAACTCGCGCTTTTGAGATAATTTAATAAAAAGTTTAGGTGATGTTGTGTTCACCAAGCATATGAATAGGAATTATTATCTTCTATAGAAAATTTTGTTCGATGTTGTATAGTCATGATGGTATTGAAATATGTGTTAGATTTTATTATACCATCCATAATCCTTCGTTAGTATTTTCTATAAAATCAATCATAGACAAAGATAATGACGCAATGAAATTATCATCAATGGCGTATAAACTTCTCCTAGGTTAGGTAATGCCTTTCTGCATAATCAATTAATTAAATCAATAATTTCTTTACCAGTTTTAATTATTGATTAATACTATTGTGAAACCTTGCCTCTAAGAATTTTCCATTTACTTAAGATAGTTGGTACCTAGGCAAATAATTCAAGATTACGAGTAAGAAGGAAATCACCCGGATGATGTAACTTTTATGCCTAATATAAGCTTAGCAAATGTTGTCTCGAACAGACATAAATAACTCTGGATAAATATCGCTTGCTTTAAGGTAGGAATAGTAGAGGTTCTATAAAATTATACAGAAATGTATAATTGTAGAAAAAATAAGAAGATTTTCCGAATATTTTCTTTTCATTGTGTATTGTGAGTGTGACGTGCCACACAAGTAATATAATAGGTATATTTACTTTTATTGAGAGGAGGAAATTAATAGTAATAGGTCGGAATATCAATATACTTCGTGTATATGTATAGTTGTATAGCAGGTCGAACTATCAAACAAAGCTCGAGTTCTAGGAATGAAACAATCAGCACAATATTCTGCCTCAGCTGGCTTCTGATAAGGATAAGCACACTTCACGATTATGTTTAAAATAAAAATAAAATATCTTATATAAATATGTACCTATTTCACATAATAATTGATATAAACAATCTAAGTAGCAATGTACCGTGGTGTTATATTTCGGATATCCGTCATGAGTCGTGACAACATCCCCGGGAGTATTATCAATTGCCACTATCAAGCACATCCGATGTCTTTCTGCTACACGAGTCTATTGTTCTTGTAATCCGCGGTACGCGTGTATAAGATGATGCACAAGATCAGATTGCTCCATATACCTACATATAACTATGAAGGTATGTATGAATGTGTATAATATTCATCAGTCTGATATCAAGTGTTCAGAGTCCATCAAGTTCTGCAGGGGCGAATAATTCGCAAGGATTTTGTTATTAATAATTCTCATAAATCGTATCAAGAAGTTATCCCAGTTAAAAAAGTTCAAAACAGTAAAAATTACATGTATTATTTTGTTTCAAGTTGGTCTCGATTTCGAGTCTCAGTTTTTCCTGTAATTGGATCAACATACGAGGATGATCATAACTTAGCTGCTTTTTTCTGAGAGGGGAAATCTTCAAAAGACGAACATCATGTGGGAGCATGATGAACAGTGTGGGATTTGTGCTGTAAACAGTGCACACCTACCCACTAAAATCTTCCTCTCATTGAACCTGCATTCGGAACCGTGTGGGAGAACACAGAACATTACTTCAAATGAAAATATTCAGTATTTAAAAATGACACAGTGTTGGGTGCCCCCTATCCATGCCCTGGCCCAGAGTGACTCTCCTGCACTGTTCTAGGACCACGGAATATTCAAATTTTGTCAACTCAATAATTAATGGGGAAGACGTGAGATGAAATGGGAATCAAGGATTAAGTGTTCAAATCAAATGATGATCTGGATGTGACATGTGGCTTGTTGTGTGCTGAAACTCTTCAAAATGTAGTCTAAAACAAAAGATTTTCACACTGAGAACTGAATGTCAGAATCATGTTACACAAAGAAACTAAGATTAACATAATGTATAATTTAAATTCGAAGTCCACGAGTTCTAGGGTTTTCCTGAGGAAAAATCTTTGCAAAAACGCGACATGCGTTTCAAGGTTCTCCTTCAAAATAAATTTATTAATGTTGAAAAGTGGCTCTAAGAACATAAATCATACACTGAGCAGATTAATATTCAAATATTCTTTAGAGCAGATTTTCATTTTTCTAATTAATCAGTCTGTGCCGTATGTCTAGGCTAAAACTAGAAAAATTCAAACTATCTTGAGGTCCGTTGAGGAACAGTTTTTTCTATACCTTTGGATGATATAACATTTAAGGATCTTCGTTAGCTTTTTAGTGTCCGACAACCTCTAAAGAAAATACTTGTCTAATTTACAGTAGGTAGGAATCAAAAGAATATCAATATATTATTCGGCCCGCTGTTAATGTGGAGGAGTAGACATCCCAACATTAATAAAACAATGGCAATGTTGAAACAATAGAATCTGGTGAAGCAGGTAACGTCTGTTGGGGTCACCAGCGTGGCCACTCTTGTTTGTCTTGGTGATCTTTTTTACAAGAAATTCGTGTTAGCACACTACCGCCTTCATTAAACCGAATAGGACCTTTTGAGTCCTTGATTTATGACACAAAAAGAGAGGTGTTTGGGAAACATAATTATGATTGTTGCGGTATTCCGAGAAATTTAGGTTTAATGTTGAGCTGAAAAGGTGTAGGGGTGAGTAAGGGAGGTTGTTTTCATAAGAATTTGTTTTTGAATAAAACAAAAACATGTGATGGATGGAAAAATTTACATGCATGAAATGTTGGGGAGATGATTTCAGGTAAGATAGAAGAAAGTTAGACACCCAAGCAGGGTCACACATTACTCTACAAATTTTACACCATACCATTGGCCATGTCCAATTCCATTGGCCCAGAGATTGCTTACCTACATATTTTGTTATCCAACCCCATGAAAAAAAACCACTGTGTATACTGTTTTACATACTACGCACACCTCACGCACTGAATTTTTCTCTCACATGTTCATGGTAACAAAACTAGTTGATTATTGTCCTAGTGGGACTCCTAGTGCCAACGTAGGAAAACAGGTTTTCTCGGAATACATCAACCCAAGTTTGAACTCACCATATATGACATCCGGGTCCATTTCGGTGGTACCTCTGGAAAACACTTTAGAAACTTCTCAACAACTTAACATCATCAGCTGTGGAATTATGTCCTGTGCAATGAGGAAAACAATCTGATTGCTCACTTTGAAATCCAGAGAACTAATATACACGCACGAATAAATAAAGAAAATTCAGAGTCGAAATATGACTACGTAAAAAACATTCACTTGAAATGCGATTATTTTTTCAATTAAACAATTCGGTAGGTATATTATTATGATATAACATCTGTTGGTGAACAACTACCTATTCAATTCAATGATGATTGATGATATAGAAAATATATAAATCGACGAATAATCCACTTTGAAAATTGACTAATATGTAGTACGCCTCACAAAGTTTAAACGCAAAAGACAACTCGAGAGAAAATTTTATAATTATTTACGATAATGATAAGTAGGTAGTATGTATTGTATATAGAAAAAATAATTCAAATTAATATTAAGTATAATTAATTATAAATCACTGTTATAGAATATTATCTACCTACTTAGTATCTAATTTTATTAGTAAACAAAATTTCCATGTGAAATAATTTTCTTTTAAAAAATGAAAGATAGAGTAAACAAAACGGTTTGAGGAAAATATTTCTGATAGTAAAAAAAAATTCAATCACTTTTCTTACATTTTATTAATATTAAAAGGAAAACAAGCGAATTTAATTTAAATTTTGTTCGGAATAAAATCGGCACGCACAACCCACGTTCGCGGTTACCTACAGACTGATAAAAAAAATGAGAAAACCGTTTTGATTCTTCACTACACACAGTATAAACTTCGATGCTCTCATCACTCGAGTAGGTTTTAGGTATAGCTACAAGAGGTCCAACTTCTTTCCCCTCAATAGAGAAGACATAATAAGAAAAGCACAATAGAGACATTTCGCATTATCGTTATCGGGTCCCCATAATCAATCCCCATAACGATAAGTTTATCGGTTTCGTGTCTCATAGGAAGAAGATTTTTTTACATTTCGCATCATCACGATACCCGATAACGAAAACTCTAGCGCCTCTACCGGATATTCTAAGAAAGCTTTTCATCCAAACAAAACAATATTTTTTTTAAATTTAAATTTTCAATTCATTCTCTTTTCGACTTTTGTAGGTAACTATGTTTTGCTTTAAATCTATACTTATATATAAATGCCAAAGTTAACACTCAATCACTCATTCATCTCGATTTCTCAGCACTGGTATGTCCTAGAAGGCTGAAATTTTGTAGGTCACTTTTAGGTCTTAGATGCGCACTAAGAAAGGATATTATTATATTCTAACGGGGGCGTCAGCCTCCTTCAGCTGACGTTTTTGCAGTTTAGGATTTATGATCCTTGAATTCTCTGTCTCTCATCCTGCGGATATCTTCTCTGCCATTCTGGATTTTTCTTCGTCAGGAATCGTGGCGTCAAAGAAGGCCTGGCCAATCGTCTCTGTATTTAAATTGCAGAGGTGGTTTGAAAATTTGGTCAAACTTATGTCTGCTATTTCTTCATCAATAGTCTCGTACTCTAAGGCCGAGGTTACGATAGGAGCGTCAAGCGGTGAACGGTAAGCGGCGAGCGGCAAAATGTTTTATGTTTATATTTAAAACAATGGAAATGCTTAGTAGGTGGCTACGATAAAAAAAATCGCTTGACGCTTGCAGCTACTAAGATGAAACCTACTAAGCATTTCCATTGTTTTAAATGTAAACATAAAATTCTCATTTTGCCGCTCGCCGCTTGCCGCTCACCGCTTGACGCTCCTATCGTAGCCTCGGCCTAAAAGGTGCAATTCCGATCCTAGCGACCGCAACGCCCGACAGACGACTGAATCTAACTACTGCTATCTGTGTATTTTAATGAAGTACTTACCAAAGCACGCGACCGGGTCGCGCGACTGGTAGGAGCGACTTTAAGCAGCAAAATGGTCCCGGTCGCTAGGATCGGAATTACACCTTAAGAGACTCTGCAACATTTTGAAGTCTTGCATAGGTGCCAGCTGGGCCTTGGGGGCGTTAAACCACGCTTTGCAATATACAATAGGAATTGTCAGGATTATGTCCAAGCGCTTCCCATATTTTTGCAACCAGAAGGTCAAGGAAGTTCCTCGCTATCTTGAGAAGTGCAAATGTCTATTTACATGTCTACCTCTTAGGAGTCTCAGCCCCCAGAGTCTTAAAAAAAAAAAAAACTTCTTTTCTAAAAATAATTATGGTCAAAAACATTAAATAACAGTTAGAATAGAATGGCATGTTATTAGCCATGGGTTGCATTATATAAAAATGATACCTACTCTCGTTTTTGAGGGAAAAAGTGCCATTTTGCTCGCTCGGACTAAAAGTTTCTAAAGACTAAAAGTTTTTGACTATAATTATTTTTAGAGAAGAAGTTTAAAAGTGTCCAAAATATAAAACATTCAAAACAATGTAAGCTTTCATTTGAGATAAACTTAAAGACAGAGTACTGGAGTTACATTCTGGAGTTACGTCTCCGAAGTCTCGCTCACCAGCCAAAAATCGCGATTTTTCCAAACTTTGAGCGCCCAGCGGCTATTTATTTTAATATCTGGATAGACTGCACACTTTGTGGGGTTGGCAGATAAAACTTTCTGACTTTGATTTTTTAAAACCGCCCTAACTGTGCATCTTCCAAATGATCCATTATGGCAAAGTCCAATTCATCATCATTTATTTCACCTATCTCATTCAGAAAAAAAATGCTTCTTCAATTGACATAATTACACAGAATATAAAATACTGTTAACACAGATAAAACAAAAAATGCAGATAAAAGAGAAAAAATAATACTTGCTAAAAAAATCTT